>QLTV01001816.1:2982531-2998453 GCA_003457575.1 Thermophis baileyi
GTCAGTCTCGAAGACGGCCGCCTCTGGAAGAGACATGTGGACCAATTACGCTCCAGACTGCGTGGGGAATCAATCAACCCACAAACAGTAACACCTTACTTTCCTCCCCTAGCTAACTCAAGCCGGGGTGGCTCGGAAGGCCTACCTGTGGAAGCCGAGAGCCAGCGATGTCCTCCCCTCGAACCGGTCCCTTCGGCCGTGGAGGCCACACCCAGTACCTTCCAGGAGCTTCCATGCTCGAGCCCCGGAGCGGCAGCAGACCTGTCCGCACAGGCCGCTGCCTCCCCCCCAACTGAATTGCGCAGGTCTAGTAGGGCTTCAAAACGCCCCGCCTACCTGCGTGATTACGTATGCTGGACAGCTCCATCCAGGAGGGGAGGGGTGTTATGTTCTAACTGTTTAAACTATGTTGCATGGTTCCAACCAGGTCCAGCGTTTGAGCGGGAAAAAGCTCAAACGCTATTGGCTGGTCTGTCTGACAGCTCCCTATAAAAGGGCAAGCTGTCAGACTGCTCTTTGCTGGTTACTGATACAAGAGCTGAAATAAAGAGCTGCTTTGGAAGTCTGTCNCAGGTCCAGTAGGGCTCCAAAACCCCCCGCCTACCTGCGTGATTACGTATGCTGGACAGCTCCATCCAGGAGGGGAGGGGTGTTATGTTCTAACTGTTTAAACTATGTTGCATGGTTCCAACCAGGTCCAGCGTTTGAGCGGGAAAAAGCTCAAACGCTATTGGCTGGTCTGTCTGACAGCTCCCTATAAAAGGGCAAGCTGTCAGACTGCTCTTTGCTGGTTACTGATACAAGAGCTGAAATAAAGAGCTGCTTTGGAAGTCTGTCTCCTGTCATCTCTACCCACTATCTAACAGCACCCGCTTTCATTATTTATTTGCTTTTACTCTTCTCCTTGTAGAAGGTGCTACATATTTGTTTCCCTAACATTTGTGCGTTCTTTTCCTCATCACAAGCCAATTAAAATGACCGAAATATGCAAAATGATCATGAAAAGTCTGCATTAAGAAAAATCCATATCAACCTCTAAATAACCCCAGCTTCTAAATATAATGTAGGAGGAACGACATCAGTTCTGACACTCATATGTTAGAATGCTATTTAAACATCTCTACCAGTGCTGTGATTGCCACGAATTGAATGAAAAGTATGTAAAGAAAGCCAAAATGTCTATATTTGTATTAGTTGCAGGGGAGAATGGATTTCAGCATTTTTAAATTTTTTCCTAATTATTCAATGTAAGTAGCACCCTTTTTTATAGAGGGACGGGGGCTGTCCACAGTCAATTAAAGGCAGAAGAGCTTAATCTGTTCTGCTTTGTTTTCTTCTGTTCTGCTCAGAGGTGGGTTGCTCCCGGTTTGGACCGGGTCTATAGAACCAGTAGCGGGAATTTCCCCCTACTCGCCGAACGGGGAGCGATGGCCAGCTGGCCACGCCCACAAACAGGGTCTCTCGGCTGTGCTGGTGGTGCCGCCATTTTGTTTTTGGCTTCTGCGCATGCGCAGAAGCTGGGTTTTTGGCACTGCGCATGCGCGTGTCTGCGCTGCACGTGGCACGGGAGGAAGCAAACCGGCAGCGAGGTAAGTTAGAACCCACCCCTGGTTCTGCTCATATTAGAAGGAGGAAATAGGGCAAAACAGAAAGCTGCAGATTCCTAGTCTTCTAAAAGTGCCCAACAATAGAACAGACCACAGAAATTTAGTTGGTTTGGGAAAATATCCATTGCAGTGGGTGACTGACCCAAGGAATTCCCATACTTACAAGGAACTGCCTGCCCACATACTAGGTTGAACAGATTATTTTTCTGTGCTTTCTAGATTGCTGCAAAGTCCAGTGGTTAAGGATCAGTCTAGAACATTTTCGCTGGCAGAGGCACTGCGGGCCGGTCCTTCACTGTTTCCAGGGCGGCCCCACGGGCCAGATCTAAGCATCCCATGGGCCAGAACCGGCCCGCGGGCCTTAAGTTTGATACCCCTGGTCTAGAAAGCCAGAGACCATGTCTTAGCCATGAAAGCTAGCTTGGTGACCTTGGGCCAGTCACTCTCTCTCAGCTTAGCTCACCTCACAGGGTTGTTGTTGTGGGGAAAATAGGAGGAAGAAGATGTGTTGAATATGCTTGCCTCCTTGGTAATATAATAAAGGCGGAATATCAATAAATCAATACTGTAAATAAGAAAGAAATGATTTTCAAAAACGGAGACTAAAGTCTAGTCTTAACTTGACAACAGAAGTATTTCTTTCCATGCAGAAAAGTAACAGGCTGAATGCTATTTTTAATTAGATTATTTAACTAGATTGTATTATAATAATGAAGATCCCAACTTTTCCATAAAGTGATATCTGTCTTGAATTAAGGCAATTAAACAATCATGATGGTTTGCTATCATGAAGTGCTGCTGATATTAACAATCCGATATATCAGGTCTTTTAACAAGTATCAAAAATGTGGTTCTACTGTTGTGAGAATTGCTCTTTAAAATGGCAAGATCTGCAGATCTATAAAGAAATAAAGAAATAAGTAATAAAATCTTACAGCATTCCAATGAAAACATTTCTCTAGTGATTCCCCAAGGAAAAAAAATTAAAAAGGTATATAGTTATTGAAAGAAGGCAACATACATGGAACACTCCATTATGGGCACTTTCTGTAAGAAACTAGCTCCTCCTATCTGCATTTGAAAACCTATATTGCTCAGCGGCAGAAAATGTTGGTTGCTTTCCATCAATACTTTTAAGTCTCTTCTTTTTTCTGTTATAGCTCCTTCAGTTTTTCTGATTAACAGAGATAACCATGTTCTTAGGTTTCAGGCATACTTTATATGATCCTTCCTATTTTATGGACTTACCCTGTGTCATCAGCCACAATCAGTTCAGTGCCTCTCTACTATTATATCTCATGGTTCCATGTTCCTGTGCGTTTGGTGGCAGGTTTTTTTTTTTATTGCTTCAGATGATGCATTGCTTCCTGGTTCTGGCTGCCAGCTTGGTCCTCTGAAGTCTAGTCCTTCACGGTTTGTGGCAGATGGGATGAAAGGAGAAACTTATGCCTCTCCTGCTTCCATGCTGAATCTCAGTTAGAATCACAATACATTACTTCTGAGTAAGATAAAAACAGAAAGAATTGTGCATTTGTTTTTAGCACAGTGAGAAGATTCATAATTGGTTTTTTCCTCCTTTGGCCTCACTAATTTCTGCTTCATGTACTTCAGAGTATGAAATTTCATAGCGGTGAGAAACCATAGGGCAGTGATGGCGAACCTTTTTTTGCTCGGGTGCCAAAAGGGCGCGTGCATGCACGTGTGATAGCGCGCATGCGCGTGCCCACACCCATAATGCAATGCCTTCCCCCCTGCACATGCACACACAACCCTCCCCCCACTGCCCCCCCCCGCGCGCGCATGCGCGCAGACCTCACTGAAGCCTCCGGACTTCCGGTAGGCCCATTGGGTCCGTTTTTTACCATCCACAGGCTCCAGAGGCTTTCCTGAAGCCTGGGGAGGGTGAAAATGGCCTCCCCCCATCCTCTGGAAGGCCGAAAATCAGCTGGCGCTGGAGCTGACATAGGGCAACGCCTCGCGTGCCCTCAGATATGGCTCCGCGTGCCACCTGTGGCATTCGTGCCATAGGTTCGCCATCACAGCCATAGCTATTTGCTGCAACATTTTAATTAAGTTATACCCAGCAAACACCATTTAATGATGGAAGTGTCAAAGTGTCAGGGCCAATTCAAGGGCATTCCCAGTTAAGCTAATTTGACAGCATTAAGGCATAAACCCATCTATTCTGAAAGACATGAAGCCTACAGATATGAACATGTTTGCATTCTGTTTTGTCTTTTACATTTTCACTTTCATATAAGAGACAAAGCTGACGAAGCAACAGTTATGGTATATTATGCATCATTTGGGATTAGAAATGGTAAATGTCACTTTGCTGCCTTTTTGAATGTTAACAGATTGAAGGCCAGTTTGACACCAGCACAGAACTATATAGATGATTATTTTTGTAATGCTTCAATTTTATCTTGGTATATAAAACTTTAAATCATTTCCAAATTTTTATTCTTCAGCATCAGAATACCTATAATTTATTATATCAAACAAGTGCGAGCGGAGATGTTTTAAGATTTTTTGATCTGTATCCTTTATTTGTAGTGGAAAGACTGGTACAGAAATATTTCTGGCAGACTGATGTTTATAAACTCTGCAAAGAGGTGGCCCAGAATGAAATCTCATGCTGCAGCTCTAATTTTTATGTTAGTCCAGAAAAGGTACCATAATCACCCGTTTATGTTTCTGCAATGTTTGCATACTTTGAAGGTGGTGCAGAACATTCAGCTAGCTGAAAACGTAGCTTGCTCAGCTCACTTGTATCATTTTTAAACCTAGGAAGTCCTAAGGAAAATTGTTTTTGTTCATTTGGAGCCATTAGAAACTCCCAGGTCTTGATTTTTAAAGCTCCATTTGAAGAGGAACAGATTTGGTAAAGAAACACTGGTCTTCATGTGTACCTCTATAGACCTTTAAATATTCTGGTGAAATGCCCTGGATAAGGAAAAAGGCCTGCACATTAATATTACCTAGCTATGGAATATCCTGCTTTGATTGATAGATTTCAGACAGTATGATATCTATCTATATACTACTAGAACTGTTACGTCTGTTTGTCTGTAACCTTCACTTGGGCAAAATTGGAAGGTACAGGGCAACAATTATTGAACCAAGTAACTTATAGAATGCCAGGACCCATGTCTCCGGTGGGAATGAAATTTGGGGAAGTGTGCTTCTTCAGCACCACCAAGCCTTCTGACTACACATCCCATGCACACACTGCTAGGTTGTGTGATACAAGGGAAGATGGGAGGGCTATATCCCCACTCTTTACCCCATCTCCCTCTTACTCCTGTATCCAGTCAACTGGTGAGAAGGCCTGACAAGTGAGTGGAGATTGGCTGCTTTGGAACTGAGTTTGAAATCTCTTAATAGCAATAGCACTTAGACTTATATACCGCTTCATAGTGCTTTACAGCCCTCTCTAAGCGGTTTACAGAGTCAGCATATTGCCCCCAACAATCTGGGTCCTCATTTTACCCACCTCAGAAGGATGGAAGGCTGAGTCAACCTTGAGCCGGTGAGATTTGAACCGCCGAACTGCAGTTAGCAGTCAGCTGAAGTAGCTTGCAGTGCTGCACTCTAACCACTGTGCAACTGCAGTGGGGTGGTGAGAGAAGGATAAGGGAGCAACTTGGATGCCTGCTGGTGAGGTTGGGCTGCCTGGGGGGGGGGGGGGGGCTACTGTCAACAGGTTGTCTCTCTTCCTCTCTGGATAGAGGGTCCCTTGGGAACACAATGAGGACTGGGAGTACAGTTTTCCTTGTGGTCCATAGCTCCCTTTGTTTCCCCTCCACTCAACAAAGTGACAGGAAGTTCTGCAGGTCAGAGGAGGAGTGATTTCTGACACTCCTTGCCAGCTTCCCACAAGCACTGTCAATTGGAAAGCTGGCGGGAATTTGCTCCCACCTCCACTGCTTTTTTGTCCACCTGTAGTCATTCTTTTTCTCTGAAAGGATGACCAAATGGGTCGTGGGTTGTCTAGTATACTCTATACTCCAGGTACGCAGAATGGACGGTGTCTGTCATGGTGATGGAATCTTCTGATTGACCACATTTCTTCCACTAGGAGAAAGACAACGAAAAATGCTGCTGTCTTGAATTCTTTGATACCAGTGATTGTGGGATATTTTGGACGGAGCGTGGATTGAACCTGGAGACAGCATTCATTTATTTTAATATATTTATTTGCTTATTTATTTTCCACATTTCTGAACCCCTCTCTCCCTCAGAGATCGTGTTACATTAATTCCATTCCTATTTGCAGGTGAAGTGAATGGCAATGAGAGATTCTTGTTCAGGCACCTGGCTCTTGAATTACAGGCTCCCTCAGGACTCAGTTATTACTCCCTTGCTGCTCAATATCTAAATTAATGGATATTGGAAGTGCTCTCATTAGTATGCTGATGATATTCAGCTCTCTTTTTCCTTTCCATTTCTTGATTTAGGTGAGGTGCAGATATTTGACAATTGCCTTGAGGTTATGAAGAAATTAGAAAAATGCCACTTTTATTTGATGTGGTAGCATTCTCTCTAAGTAACAACAGACACATAATCTGGGTGTTCTCCTTGATTCCAATCTATCACTAGAAGCACACGTGGTCTCAGTGATAAGGAGTGGCTATACCCAGCTTTCATGTTTATGCTAGCTAGACTGAAATAGCCTAACCTTAGTGATCCTTCATTTAATAACCCCTAGTCTGATTTGTTGCAATGTATTCCATATGGCTGTCTTTGAAGGTGGTTGGAAGCTGGAATTGGGGCAAAACACAGCTGCCTGATTCTTAAGTGGAGTGACTAAATAGTAATACATAAGACAAGGGTGGGTTCTAACTTACCTCGCCACCGGTTCATTTCTTCCCACGCTGCGTGGCCGCGCCGCCTGGCCATGCATGCGCAGTGCCAAAAATTCCCAAAAAAATTTAAAAAGCCAAAAACAAGATGGCGGCACATGCGCAGTGCCGGCAACTCGGCTTCTGCACATGCGCAAAAGAAAAAAAATATCAAAAAAAATTCCCCCCAAAAAAATTCCAAAAAAAGATGGTGGTGTCCACGGACCAGCACCAACCGCACCGGCTCCGTGACATCACCGAGTTGCTACCAGTTCGGATGAACCGGTCCAAACCGGGAGGAACCCACCTCTGACATAAGACCCATATTAAAACTACTGCATTGATTGCTCAATTGTCATTATTAGTCTATTAAGCTCTAAATAGGTTAGGACTCAGATACATAAACACATTTCCTCCTCAATAAGGCCAGTTGGGGAAGTCCTGTTTGTAGCCCTTTGGTAAGTTTGGTCTATAGTGTGGTAACTAGGAGCAGGGTCTCTTCAGTGACAGACCCCCAATAATGGAACTCCTTCTTAAGAGATGCTCAGTTGGTTCTCCTTGCTTATGGAGATCCATCATTTAGTTATACCAAGGAGACAGTTTCCCTCAGATTTGAGATAATTATGCATAGAATTTTCTCAGCAGAATTTTACCCTTCCTCTGGTTAAATATATCCATCTGATTTTTTTTGGGGGGGGGTGTTTTCAATCAGGCAGAAAGAAAATTGAGTTGTCTGGCTTCTGTTCTTACTAGTCACTGAAATACTGGGTTTTTATTGCTATTTTTATGTTCTCTGAGTTGTCTCCAAAATGCAAAACAAGCATTTTTTTCCAGATTAAAAAACACTCCCAAACAACCAGGATTTTAGAGAAGTGTTCTTTATGTTAGTACTACTGAAATCGTCCTTCTTGTCAGTGAATACCTAAGAAAAGAAGCCAAGATGTGATCTTCCAAGTGTGTTGCCCAACATACATTTTCCTAGTTCAGACTTAATAAGAGACTAAACAGTGGGGGGAAAGCACTGAGGACATAATAACCTTTCAAATAGGATTGGTATTGCTTGTTAATAAGGGCAGGACAAAATGTACTCACACAAAGATACCCCTGATAAAAACAGGAACCTGCCAATTGCAAGGCACTGGATATATATGGGTGTAATTCTTGTATCTGGATCCTTCCAATTTAATACAGAAGACAAGACAGACGTATGCATGATGCCATTTTGATTTCTCCGCTCTGCTTTTTAAGGAAATGTGACTACATGGTTTTTATAAGACTTGAATACAAGGTTCCGATGCACAGTCATTAAACCTGGTCTCATGATGGTCTAGGAGGAGCAACTTGCCCTAGGGACAATTACATGTGATCTCTTTGTAAGTTAATACATTAAAGCAGGGTGATTCTTTTAGAAAATAAGAAGTAATGTCCTTTCATAGAGAAAGTAATATATGCCTTATGGTTCTTTGTTTTAAAGCCATATTTGGGCTGGATGGGGCTTGTTCTCTGACCCTCCTTCATATCTGTAATAACTCCAATAAGACCTGCTTAAATGTTCCCATTCCTGACTCTTTCATATAGTGGAGAAAGATACAGCAAGCAAGAGGAAAGTGGCTGTAAGTGCAACTAGGCTGAATTGCATGTCAAGAAGTAAGCTTTGGTTGCACATCATGTCAACATTAGTCTAACATGTACATGAGGGTTATGGAACAAACCATGGCTAGAACAAACCAAAGCTTAACTGATGTACCATGACATAGGCTAGGAGAACATTGAAAATGACAGAAACATACTCTGGTTAGATGGTTTATGTTATCCTCTTTACGCCTACATTTTAAAAGGAAGCCTATCTATTTTTGGAATTTCTGTAGAGTGCAGTATGTCATTTGCATTACTAATCAGCTCAGGAAGACTGAGCCATCCAACTGTGTGGGTAGATAACCATAATGTTAAACAGTAAGATGTAAGAAAACAGAACCTGAAATTTTCTTGATACTAGAGAAAAGGTCTCTAAAAATGAGACCTAGAATGGAAAGCAGATATGCAAAAATATTGCTGCTGAAGAACTAATATAATTGAATTAGGCTCTATCCAATATTTTCAACTGACTGCAATTTACTCTGATAGCCTGCAATTTACTTTGATTTGTTTTCTTCCAAGTTTGCATACAATATTTAGAGAGCCACTGAGTGTACTCTAAAAACCTGAAAAGGAATATTCCAATATTACTCTTTGTTGCAATTAAGACCATGCGCAGTGCCAAAAAATTAAAAAAAATCCCCCCAAAAAAGCCGAAAACAAGATGGTGATGCATGCGCAGTGCCGGAAACTCGGCTTCTGCGCATGCGCAGAAGGAAAAAAAATTAAAAAAATTCCCTCCAAATTTTTTTTTCAAAAAAAATAATTTCCCAAAAAAAGATGGCACCGGCACCACGGACCGGCACCAACCAAACCAGCTCCGTGACATCACCGTGATGTCACCAGCGGGTTGCTACCAGTTTGGGTGAACTGTTCCGAACTGGGAGGAACCCACCTCTGGAACCTCAATAAAATTAAGATTTTGTTAAGTCCCCCAAATTGTTTTTCATTCTTAGATGCTGATTCTGCTAAGGGGTTTAGGCTGAAAATGTACTGTAAGTATGAAGATATTTCATAGACTAAATAGGCTTGATTTTGACAAACCTCTTCCACAACAATAGTACAGTTCACCTTGACTGGTTACTCTTGCTTTACTCCCAACTGTTACTCTATAGTATCTCTTTAACACCAGTTTCAATGGAAATGGTCATTATAGCCATTCTCTTAAATGTTAAATATGTCTCTTTTCAGAATGATTTATTAATGCTTTCCTTAAGAAGTACACAAGCTAGCTGGTCTCTCAATGCATTATCTAGCTTTTCACTAAATGTACAATGTTCAGATAGCTTTATAAGTTAAGTGCAGTTAGGGCTGTCTGTTTTTCTGTTTCCACTCATGAAACCATGAAATGTCCTGAAATCCTTAATGGTTTGAGCCCCAGGTGTTCTTGCATTATTTTTTCTAAGTCTGCAAACCTGCATTGTGAAAGTTTTTGTGGGACAGTTAAGCTGCTTAATAAGCTAAATACTTGCACCATCATTCAATAATATAAGCATCTTTTTTCAGAACTATCTCATTTACCTCAACTAATTATTCAAGTCTTTCATAAATGATTTCCAGTCACCTATGATTCTACAAAAGCCATCATTTTCCAATTTTGAATCCAGTTTTGGTCACCATGATACAAAAAAAAAAAATTGAGACATTAGAAAGAGTGAGAGAAAAGCAACAAAGATTATTAGAGGGTTGAAGACTAAAATATATGATGAACAGTTGCACGAACTATGTCCAGCCAAATAAAGAGAAGAACTAGGGTTGACATGATAGCAGTCTTCCAGTATTTGAGCAGTGTCACAAAGGAGGAAAACCCATTCTCCAAATTACCTGAGGGCAAGACAAGAAGTAACTGCTGGAAGCTTAACAAAGAGAGGTCCAACCTAAAATCAAGGAGAACAATTAATCAATGGAATGGCTTGTCTCCAGAAGTTGTGAGTGCACCATCGCTGGAGGTTTTTAAGAAGATATTGGACAATCATTTGTCCAGAATGATATACAGCTGGGTCTCCTGTTTCAGCAGGGGGTTGGACTAGAAGACCTCCAAGGTCCCTTCCAACTCTGTATTCTGTTATTACCAAGAAAGCTGATTGTCATTCTATACTATTCCCCACCCCCTTTTCTTTACTCTCTCTGAGCAGTTCAGCATTATTGGTCTGTTTGGCTGTAAGAAGTTTCTAGAAGAAAGAGAAAGTGGGGGCGGGGGGAGACAGAGACTTTGTGTCCTTCATCGATCACTCTAAGATGACCCATACTGCTCATTACAGAGTAACAAAATGACTTTTACTGCCTGGCTGAAAAATGTTATGGTGAGCAAGATATCTTTAGGAAGGTAGTAGACCGTGACTAACTATGATAGATGATTTTGCATATCTCACTGAAGCAGTAACCTTGTCTCATTAGTACAGCTACCAATATCCACCATTTTACAGCATAAGCAAAGAAAATGGTTTATTTGCATTGTCGTTTAACATACGCAGTAAGAACAGTTAACAGAACAAAGGAGAGAAATGCCTGGCTGAAGTTTTAGAGATATTGTGAGCTCAGTGAGACTTGAATTAAGGAAGGCCAAATGCCAGAGGCAACAGATGGGTTCTTTTGGAGATCTGTCATTGGAGCTTTTCACTATGATGCAATAATGCTGCATTTCCCACTGTACTGTGTGGTCTGCCTTGGGCTTTGGAATTGCCATCCCATTATTGTGACTTTTATCACTCAGCAGAGTAAACAGATGCTATACAAAAGAAAAATGTTCAATATCAAATGAAACGGGGATGAAATAGACCCCCGTTCTCTTTCATTCTTAACGTGTTGCAAAATAAATGTACACATATGGAGAAAATAGGCTAGCTACTTCAAAGGATGAAGAAAAGAAAAAAAGCTCCTTGGAGGACTGCTGTTGTAGGAATAGGGATGGCAAAGGAAGACACCAGGAAAGAAAAAGCTTTGGGTTAATTACTTCTTCAAGACAAAACGATACAATAGTGGGTTTCTGTTGTGCAGAGTGCATAGCTAATTGGAGTGCTGTAGGAGTGTTACCTAGCAACTTAACAGAGTGAAGTAAGATTGTACTGGATTTCTTGTGCAAAATATACTCGGCTCAATGTCACCGGCTACATGATAAGATAACTCAGTGTCATACAATGTCTAAAATGTGGAACTGAGAAGGGAAACCCAGGTTTCCAGTATACTCTTGGCCACAGAAACTCACTCAGCAACTTTGGGTTACTTATTCTTACTTAGCCCACACTACTTCACAGGGTTGTTGCAGGGGTGGGTTCTAACTTACCTCACTGCCGGTTCGCTTCCTTCCGTGCCGCGTGGGCAAGCGCACTGAAAATCCAGCTTCTGTGCATGCGCAGAAGCAAAAAACAAGATGGTGGCGCCCATGGTGCCGCTGAGAGAGCCAGTTCGGGGGCGTATCCAGCCGGCCATCGCTGCCGGTTCGGCGAGTGTGGGGAAATTCCTGCTACTGGTTCTATAGAACCGGTCCAAACCGGCAGGAACCCACCTCTGGGTTGTTGTTGTGGGGCAAATAAAAAACAAAGAAATATATTGTAAACCTCCTTGAGCTCCTGGTGTAAAGGATGCTAAAAATAGGATGCTTAATCCATAAATGATGAGTCTTAGCACTGGAATCTATCCTGAGATTTTGGAGAAGTGGTTTGTGACCAGGCGGGAAATCTTTTGATAGCCAGAGGCTGCAGTGGGTAGGAAATGACCAAAATAGACAAATTAATGTGATGTTCAGGGATGAGGACCGGATTTTCTGTCTTTTCCAGAGTGTTGGGGTGAGTGTGTTACCTTACCTTTAAAAACAATGTTAGGTAAATTATAAGGTCTATGATATAGTTATCTATATATTTCTTTTCTCAAAGTTTGAATGTCATCCCTGGCCCTTAAGGAAGAGTTGCCCCACTCCCCCTTCAGGTATTCTTCCTACCCACAGGGAGGTTTTTTAGCATAGCCCAGATCAAGCTTCCTCTCCTTTTCCTGGACTAGGTAGGTAGGATAAAAATAAAGGCCAGAGATAGCGGAGTTCGTCTCCCTAAGCACTGGTTCTGATGAACCACTTTCATAGTTTGTCATTGGTTTTTGACATACCTATGCACAGTGATGGAAGAAGACTGAAATTTTCACAGTGGAGGAGTGGATTGTGAAAATGTCAGAATTTCCAGAAATAGAAAAACTGACCTGTTTCAAATAACAAAAACTTTTTAGAAAGACTGGAAGCCTTATGTCATGGTTGGCCAACATTTTGGGTTGTTTAGGCTGCATTGATTGAAGAGATATTGACTTGGGCTGCACATGAAATATATAGTATAGTTAATGTATATAAATCACATAATAATGTTAAGAGTTTACAATCTTATGGAACCACGTTGTTAACTGTCCAGGGCCACATTTGGCCTGTGGGCTGTGGGTTGGACATATTTGCTTTATATGGACCTTTTGCTGAAAGAAAGCAATGAATTGATCATTTATGGATTTGAAGACTAAGAAAGATGAGGATTAATGCAGAAGTGAAGGGACGTGTAAAATACTTAAGGTGGAAGAACAGTAAAAATGTAATCATCTGTTGAAAAGAAGGTCAGAAGTCTTCTACATGTTTCTTAAGATTGGTTTTCTTTTTCTTTTTCTGTTTGGTTTGTTATTATTATATGAAAACGTTCAATAAATATGATTCTCCACATATCCATACCTTCTTTCAGAAAACAAGAAAACAGTTGTCATCTGCTTTGCTGATAATGAACTAAGAGTAAGCCTTAATTGCACAATGTGCTATGTGCTTAGATCTCAAAGCATTGTTAGAGACCCCACACACCCACTTCACGGTCTGTTTCTGTTGCTCCCCTCTTGGGAGGAGGTTTCGAAGTACTTCTAGCAGGACTACCAAATTCTGTAACAGCTTTGTTCCCTATGCCATCCGTCTGGTAAACTGGCAAGATTCGTTTTTCTTGCCATGTACATGCATACATCCGAACTAGACTGTGTTGTTTCTCTGTGTCATATAATATATGTGGGTATATACATAATTTTGTATGTATGTATGTATTTATTTATTTATTTATTTATTTATTTATTTTGTCATGTTTATGTAGTGTATATTGGAGGTGGTGACTCTTTGAGAGCTGTATGCAACGAAATTTCATTTTAATGTATGCCGATTAGTGTACATTCAAAGTAACAATAAAGTTATTCTAAGTTCTAAGTTCTAATTAAGATTCTTAAAAGAAAACTCTCCTAGGAGAAGGGGGGGCTGCAGATAGGCTGGCATACACATATGATGCCATGATAACATTAGAAGTAGAGTTAAGAAGGAAAAACATTTCCTTAAGAAAGAAAAACCTAGACAGAAGGTTAGAAAAGGAGGTTAAAGGAAAAGGAGGCAGCTAAAATAGCTAAGGTGGAATTCACTCTAATAAGTGTTGAGGATAAACAATGGGTTTTAAATAAGAGAAAAAAATGGGGGTGGGTCCAAAAGGATTGGCTAGAAGACTTAGTTTAGATTATGAGTGATCAAGTCTACGAAGCATTTTTGAGGCTAAAACCTGGAGAAGTCTGGCCAAACAGAAAAAATCACAAATTACAAACCACTGCAGATTTTATGGTGCTAGAAGGGAGATGGAAGATCTAATCAAAGGTTCACCTATCAGAAGGATACCATTGGATCCAGGCCAAATGACATTTCATCTGACTGTGAGGGATAGAAATTGCAGCTAAGTTCAACATGCCTTTTTAAAAACTCTGGATAGAATTGGGTCTGATATTAGCAAATTAAAGAGGTACAAACATAAGTTTACACTTATTTTAAACTCATGTTTTATCCTGCTTAGAGCTTCATGTTTAAAATAGATTTGTGCTAAGTGTTAGCATGCATGGAAAAATACAATTCTCCTACCCTTTTACAACAAACTGCTATACTGGGAGTGGGATAATTATTTGCAAAAGAATCCACAACATCAGGGAAGTGAAATTGGTTGATTTACTCGATAAAGTGTGACTGGATTGGCTTCTATCTCTGTTAGGTGAATAAAATCCCAAAAAGCAAAAGTGGAAAGCTATGAGCCCTGCCTCTTTATCTTCCAAATTCTTAAAACTGGTGGCATTGCAATCCAAACTCAGAAGGAAACCGATACTACATGCCAATAAACCAAACAAGATTTATTTATTCCCCTTACTTAAAGAAAGGGTCAGGATCTGCTTAAGAGAGGTCAGTCTCCTTGTTAGCTCTGGGATTCTGTCAATATTTCATCCGGTGGTACAGCACATTTCAATCACTTACCCATGATGGAATGGCTCCATAATCAATCTTGAAGTTCCATGTATTTTGTGTATCTGATTTAATCCTGATGGTAACAAAGTGTACTTTACTTGGAGAACACAAGAAAATAATTAATAGCTAGTTGAGAGATAGAGCTCATTTAAACCGTAGGTACCAATGGGGAAAACGATGGGTTTTTTTGCTGGCTATCTTATTCAGGGAACAAAATTAACTACATCTTATTTTTTAATGCATGTTCATGTGTTCATTTCCATTAAGGGATCCTATCAACATTTCTATCCCAAGAATAAGGAAGGAACCTGCATTGTTCATTTAGGAAATTATATTCAAATTATTACTGGGGTTCTTTTTCCCCATACCCCATTTATAATTAATATCAATGATATTGGTCATACTTTTAACCACCAAAATAGCCTATAAAGGAGTAAAACAAACTTGGAAAGTTATCTTATAATCTAGGGAAAAGATTAATATTAGTAAGTAGTAAAAGGGAGAGAGTTCTGTTTACATGTAGAAAAGTTCAATCTTCACATCAGTTGTTACAGGACCAAAAATAATGTGGGAATAGGGAGTAGAGTAGAAAAATTTAGCTTGGGCAAAACTATTGCAAATGGATCAACAGCCAAGATTATTTGGCAGACAATATCCAAGATTGTTTAGAAGGAAATAACAATCTACCAACAGAATAGAAAGGAAATAAAAGAAAAAGCATATGTAGAAAATAACAACTGTTGATTGATAAAATAGGATTGGAAGATTACAAAAGCTAAAAAAATGATTTACATATGGTCTGGTTTGATTATAAAAAGCCGTTTGATTCATTACCACATAACTGGATCGTGAAATGTTTGAAAACAACTGGGGTCAGAAAAAACATCAGAATGTTTATGGGGGGAAAAAAATAAGAAGACAGAATTGGTGGTTGGAAATGAAAAATATGGGCTTCTTAACATTAGAAGAGACATCTTCCAGGGTGACTCATCATCACTCTTATTATTTGTCATTGTTATGGTCCAACTTTCAGTAATATTGAAGAAAACACACCTTGGCTCTTAAATACTAATAAATTCTCACATTTGCTTTATATATAAATGATCTGAAGTTTTATGGAAAATCAGAAATTGAAATCCAGTCATTGACAAATACAATAAGAATTTGGCTCATAACACACCAAATTCAACTGTGGTTGAAAAGAAAGTGTGGATAACTGATACGATAATGCCATGGGATAATAGAAGACAAAGAATCAGAGAAGATCACAAAGTATGAAGGTCTGAAAATTGAAGTTGAAAGATAATGGCATAAGCCAACTGTAGTGGTCCCAATGATTTATTTGCTCCCTGGGTGCCATACCAAAAGTCTTGGATGGCACTTGGAAATATTTGTCAATGCACAGATTTTCTGTCTATCAATTACAAAAGGTCATATTGCTGGGATCTTCACATATGAGTCAGAGTCATGCTGACTCTGTAAACCGCTTAGAGAGGGCTGTACAGCACTATGAAGCGGTATATAAGTCTAAGTGCTATTGCTAAAAAAAAAAAAAATACCTGCTA
>QLTV01001816.1:2998555-3017941 GCA_003457575.1 Thermophis baileyi
ACCGCCCACCCACCCGGACACCGCCCGAATGCCGCCATTTGGGTTCTTTTACCCTCTGCGCATGCACAAAGCGTTCTGCGCATGCGCAGAGGGTAAAAGAACCCAAATGGCAGCGTCCAGGCGGGTGAGCGAAGTCTCCCACTTCTGTCGCTACCGGCTATCCGACGACCCGCAGGCATGGCCGAAGCGGGAGTATTTCACCCCTGCGAGTGACGGTGGCACCAAGATGGCGGGCTAACGCGCGCGGCGACCCCAGTGAAATGGTCGTTCAACCCCCAAAGGGGTCGCAACCCACAGGTTGAGAACCGCTGTACTACACTGATACATTATGACATCCTAGGTTCTTGGGAAGAACTTGATGAATATGAAAGCTAACACGAGCTAAAGAACTGGCAGCTGTGATTTCACACTGATGTGCATATAAAAATAGTGCAAAAAAAAAAGCAACACCAAATGTTTTACCTGTGAATATTCAATGTAGGAATTTGAAACAATAGATTATAAAAGATCATTTAAATTTTGAAACTAAAAACATTTAAAAATGCAGTGGAGGAATAATATTTAATTTAAAAATGGAGAAACATGTTGAAAACATTTCCCTTTTATTGAAAAGATTTGATATTTTCTCACTTACAGACTATCATCAAGGTTTGCAACAGTAAGTAATTTGACAGAAACCAAACAACACATTTTATCCCCAAGATATTTGGAAATATCTTGCTACGGGGCTTCAAATTTGCATCTCAATTCAGCTATTCAACAATTATTCTTTCCATGTTTAGAAGTATTACATAAATAATTACAATCTCTAGTCAATGTAGTGTCTTCATGATAAAACATTGTCTATATAGGATGTCACTTGGAGACCAAAAAATGAAGTAATATTTGAAAGGAAAACATTTATAGTGCTGATAAAGTATGTACAAAGTTAAAATGCAAATGAAGACATAAAGACATAAATATAAAATCAAAATATTCTTGTCCTTGGCATTCTTTTTTGTTGCTTATTTTAAAACCTTTATTTAATTTTAAATAAGTGCCAATATTTTAACATATACCGGTAGCAGTCATTAAATATAATTGTGAAATAAAAGAATACTTCTTGATAGTCTAAATAATTGTCTATTGTATAAGCACTTCCTGCTAAGTCAGGGCAAGACATGAGTGGATAGAGCTCCAACTATTTCTTAATTTCAATAACCCTACAGGTTAAAAGTCTATAGGACTAAAGCCTAAAATGTATTCTAAACAATATATGTTTCAGATCAGTGCTCTTCCTTCAGGAAATCATAAAACCCTTTTTGTGCAGTTGTATCAATTGTGAGAAATTCACAACCAATCACCACATTTTCAGTCTACACAACTTTTTGCTCTTCTCTTTTCCATTTTATAAAGTTGTCAGTATGGTGTGATACATATTTTTGTATAAAGCTATAAATCCAGACTACCTACACTCATGGAGTGGCTCAGAAGTAGGCTATCATTTTGGCATACTGAACGTTGTTACAGATGGCTGCCATATAGACTACTCTATTTGACAAATGCCCGTCATAGTCAGTACAGCCAGTCATAAAATACATCTCATTTATGATTACCTCTAGTTTGCCTCTCCCTTTCTCCCCACCCCCACCCCAACCTCTTTCATTCTCTCTATTTTTTCTGGAAAGCTGAGTGTATTTCCAAACCAGGTGCTAAGCTGTAGCTACCTAGCATTTTTATTTTCTAAGACTATCTACAGCAGGGGTGTCAAACTGGTGGCCCGCGGGCTGGATGCGTCACGTGTAGGCCATGCCCACCCCAGCTCCACGAAGGGGGAAAATGTCATGATATGTCATATGACAGCAACATGACGCCATGAGTTTGACACCCGTGATCTACAGGATCCATATGTTAGTACCTGGTGCTTGTAACATGGCAATATTTTCTTCATTATCCTTTTTTTAAATTAAAGGTCCTATAAAAAAAAAAGTCATCTGCAGCCTAGAATCCAGAAGGTACCAAGGAAGGGTCCATGAGCACAATATTGTTTACTCTGCTATAGATTATAACAAAGATTATTCTCTGCTTTCTTGGTATTTATAGATAGGCCTATATCAAGACACTATACCAAAGATTAGAGGAAATGAGACAGGTGGGTATCTTCTATTGACAACTGAGTCATAGCCTTACCCTTCCTTGGTGTAGTTAAGGAATGAGAGTTTGGAATTCATGACTGTGTACTGAGAATAGGGGAGAACATTGATCATAAATGTGTAGAAAATGTGCAGTCCTTTCAGTCTTCTTATTAACCAAATACAGTATATGTCTCACAATTGTGAGAAGGGAAAAGTGTTATGTCTGACAGGTGCTCTATTTATGTGCAGGTAATTGGAACAAACCCATCACCTGATTCTCTACATACAACCACTGCCACATTTATCCACAATGCTACACTGTGTTCTTAAACATAAATCTATTTTGGTAATTGCAAAACACCAGTGACTATTTTACAGCTAAGTCCCCTCTAAAGTACTTTCTCTAGTTTGTAGAAAATAACCTGCGTCAGCTTTTCTGTTTTCTTGACTTTATCTCTCAAAATGGAAGATCAAACGTTTTTCTTTATTTACCATGTTTCTTCTTCCCATCTGTGTTGCACTCATTGCTTTACAATACCTTTTTAAAAATTTCCTCAGCATTCCTTCTACTACATCCATTTACAATAGTGGTATATCTCTTAATTTTGCCGTTCTTATGTTTACCTTTTCTTTTTGCATCCATTAAAATATTTCATTCCCTTCTTGTTTAAAACAAGACTCTGCCTGTGTTATTTCTAATCATTCCCAGCCCTTTTTGATCTTACCTTCATAATACACCTCTGCTGACTTTGCATACATATGAATCTATCTGGATGTCTTAAAAAAAAAACCAAATTTATACAAAGCATTACTTCTTTCTTTGCTTTGAGATAGCCTTATTTTCAGTGCTTATAATTTGGTATATTATTTTGACAATTGGGAGACATCTGCTGCAGTTAAAAGGCAGTGGATGGCTTGGCAAACTGCTTTTAGAGATATTGTTCTTGTTATTTTCAAAACTAAGGAATACAATCATTTTAGCCAGTGTGCTTTTTTTTTCTTACTCTATTCATGATAAATGAAATGGATCCAGAAATTATGGATGTCGCATATTCACTCCCTGATTTCTACTGTGAAAAAAGGCTGCATTTGAGATTAAAGATATAGAAATCCTATAGTTATCATAAAGAACTAGCTAGCGTGGATGTAGGAAAGTGACTGTAGCAACAATTGTTTAGCTTAGCTGGCACTGTACTTATAATAAACACTCCTACAGTTTCTTCAGTGGCATCCTACAAGTAATAAAATATTGCAGACCTTCCTCCCTGTGGCAAAAGAGATGGTCCTCCATAGAGAAAGAGGTCCAATGAGGATTTTCATTGAGGAACTCATTGTGTGACAGTTTACACTTCTGCCTTTGTGGCTGTCTAACTAATGAAAAAGGAAAGTTCAGCTAAAAAAGGAGGAGATGTCATGGCCACATCGACTGCTATCAGTTCAAACTGCCAGTTCTCTGAATATATCCACAAAATGGAAAGGTAATATGCTAGCCCGGGGGATGCATAATTTCCATTCAGAATTAAAAAAAAAAGGCAAGCTAAATTAAAGGAGTGAAAAACAGAATCAACAAAAACAGAGACAAAAATATAAGTCCCTCTTTCTTTTCTATTGTCCTTATCAATAAGATATAGGAAGTGTCCCTGCTATCTGTTCTTTATACTGTGCTGCTATAGGGTTATTTTGTCTGCTATATCAGGGGTCTCCAACTTGGCAACTTTAAGACTTGTGGACTTCAACTCCCAGAATCCCTCAGCCAGCAAAGCTTTGCTGGCTGAGGGATTCTGGGAGTTGAAGTCCACAAGTCTTAAAGTTGCCAAGTTGGAGACCCCTGTGCTATATCATGAAACGTTGTATTTCTCATCCCTATCTGCTGTTAGAAATACATGCACAACAGCACAATGGGGCCTCTGCCTTTGTGATGAAGACTTTGTCTATTAACATCAAACCTTTATGTGGATGACAAGTAAACAAACTTTCTCAGTCTTGAGAAATCTCACTGAAAAGCATTAACAAGGACTAAAACATGAAAAATAATTTTAGCTTAGGATTTTAAGTGAATTTGTAGCAAACTATTCAATGAACCTATGCCACATAGAAAGACCACAGTAATTACTGTTTGATTCTTGGTATTAATTAAAATATCAAGATAAATAAGAATATCATGAATCATTGCCCTGTCAAATAGTCAAACTGAGCTGTACCTACCATGATACCCTTTGACCATTTTGTTTTGCAAATCAACAGTTAAAACATGGATAAAAACACGTAATTCAAATAACAGGATTTTTTTTTATTAATCTGATGTCTGGATGGATGCAATAAGAAACTTGTGTTTTAAGCAAATGATTAATGCTTCTGGAATCATTGACTATTATGTGAGATTTTATATTTTGAATTTCTCTGAGTCAGCTGGATATCCAAAGGGAAATGTCTTCTCAAATATGCTATTGCACTTGAACCAGTTATAGGAAATTGGGATATGCTTCAATAAATCTCAGTTAAACAGCTTTTAATAATCTAAATAAGGTTACCTACAATTAGCAATATTTCAATAAAACTCTAGAAAAACCTTGTGCAATTCGACTAAAAACACCCATTTAGATCAGCAGGTCTTTGGAAAGCCACTAAAACTATGCTACAAATAGCAAAATAAATGAATTATAAGAAAAGTGAACAGAACCCTAAGGTTTCTGTTTTGGGAAGATCAGAGGTAGATATGAACCATCTAAAAGAGGCAGATCTCAAAGTTGCATTCAAAACTTCTACACTTCTGCACTCATGGTGGATCATAATTCTTGATATGGTTGAGTTGGTGACATTAATGCTATGCCAACTCTACAACTCTACCATATAATCAAGCACAGTTAAACGTTTTCATGTCACTTATGAGGTATCATCATTTATAAAAAGTTTGTGTGCTTTCATCAATCATGATACTAACAACACCAATCATCTTTGAATCAGTGCCATATACCTTGTGACATATCAAAAACATATTTCATAAAGACTACAGTCTAGTCTTTAATTCTCTGCTTTGTTGACACACCTCCTCATTTTGCTCATCCAGCAGCAGGATAAGCCTGTACTTCCAAAGTACATTCTTTAAGTAGTACAATCTTTTATTTTATCAAAATGATCCTAAATCACTTGTCTGTGATTTAGCCTTCAGTCTAATACAGAACGAACCTTACTATTTCCACAGCTGGTAGTAATCAAGTATTTCATTTATCTGTATTTGTTTTTCTCCCAATAAATTACTTTCACAATGGGAGAACCATATTAAATCGGGTTGAAAATACAGTAATGGAAATTGCCTATGTAGCATTAAATTCCAGTCCTATTTTAGTACGACCAAGACATGAAAAGATGAAACATGTAAAGAGAGAGACAGAGAGGGAAAATGAAACATTGTCATCAATTGCTTCAACCTCTTTAGGCATAGTTACCTAAACCATGTACCATCTCTTCAAAATAAATATCAGCATTTCAACAATAGTTTCCATTTAGAAACTTATGAAATTGATTCAGTTAAAGACTTCAGATGTAATTTTTGTGTAAAGAGTTGTCTTTACACAATTTGTGTAAATACAATACATAATTTGTTCAGTTTGACATTGCAAACAAGTATAAAATTATATACACAAAATACATTTAATAGAAATTAGGAACAACTACTTACAAAGATACAGTATTATTTACAAAGCAAAACCTATTTTAATAGGCAGTCAGAATAATATCTTTAGACATTTTCATTGGGAACATTATATATTTTTTCTTTTGATGTTGAGATATCAGTCTGTTATTTCAAATAGGAAGTAAAAAGAAATTGATATTCTTAATTCAAATATCTCTCTAATATGTAAATAGCAAACATTTTATTGCTTGCTTTTACAAAAAAAATCATATGTAGAACGTAAGTTTTATTATTAGAGTCTGATTGCTTAAAAGTTTACTCGTGATTTCATTTAGCACTATCGTAGATTGCAAACTGTACTGCAAATGACTAATTCCGTTTCAACATTTTCCAAAACTGATATCATTGAAAATGTTGTCCATACTAGCTAGGTCTAAAACAGAAACTAGAAACAGACTTTGACAGAAGATATAAATATACATACACCTACACCTGCACACAGAACTTACTGTCAAGTACTCTTTCAGCACCATGCTTTCATTCAGGGAAGTAGTATGGATATCCTTAATCACATAATGCCATCAAATTGTCTCTGGTGCTCTAACATCCAAGAGACAACCTTTACAGGTGCATATGATCAGTCAGATCATACTTCCATTGTCACAGGTGCCAAGTGGACTTCCAGATGACCCCCTGAAGTGGGTGCAAAGTGCAAAATTGTTGCAATGTCACAGGTTGCAGGACATTATTGTTTCCGTGCCTTCAACTTGGGATCAGCAGGTTTTTCTTGAGTAACAGAATATCGAGGTGTGTAACCATTAATTCCATTTACAAAGACACATTGATAGTAGCGAACAGCAGCTGAAAAGAGGGGAATAAAAAGAATGATCAGAGTATTTAGCTGTAAACTAAGGAAACATCTAATCTAGCAAAGCATAGATCAACTTCCCTAGCCTGTTGTCAAAATATGTGGCCATCAAGCCAACTCCTTGATAGAAATTTCGGGATTCCAGGAATTGAAGTCAAAACACTTCGAGAGACTGATGTAGATTATCAATGTCCAAAATCACTCTCTTCCCTAGTCAGGCATGGATGGCATCAAGAGTTTTAATAGTTTAAAAAATGGCAAGCAATGTTTTATCCCGCATTTGTTTTTTCACAAATCGAAAAAGACTTTTTTACCTTGCCAACCAAATCTGAGACTGAATGGCACACATTATTCCTATGTTACTGACTGACACAAAATACTGTGAGCAGAAATGTCAGTTATGAAGTGACATTTCTCTTTCTTCATTGCAGTTATTTCAGAATATACCCTTCCGGGGGGAGAAGAATTACAAATAGGCTCCTAGGTATTAGTAAATAGAAAATTAGAAGTCAAATACACAATGGAAATGCTAATATATATGGACCCAAGACACAGTTTATGCCCATTTGTATTCATTATCATATGACTTTCATATACAAGCTGTCTGAAATAATTGGATGGAGCTTTGGAGCTTCAAATGTGTTTTCTTTCTCAAACAAGGCTGGGCAATCTATAGCCTGTGGGCTCCATGTAGACCCTGATTCCCTGGTTGCCACTTCTAAAGAATCTGAGCATACATTGCAGAAATTAAAGGATCCCAAGATCCCATGGATGAAATTTGATGATGGCATAATTGGAAATATTAGTTTTTATTCACAACACCAAAAGAAAAAGAGAGAGAAAGAGAGACAGGGAGGGAGGGAGAAGGTAATGCTTCTTTGAGATGTAGGATTTCTATTTTGACTTTTTTCTAAAAAATGGAATGGCGAAAAGGAAATAAAAGGAAAAAGGAAAAAAAACAACCCAAATTCAGTCAAGCCATCTAATGCGGTTGTGTCACCAGCTATCACTGCGCCCATGCTTCATGAAACAACAGCAGCAACAAATAACAATAATAATGGTTTGTCAGACTGAGAGAAATGATTAGTTTTTGCTCAATATAGCAATAGCACTTAGACTTATATACTGCTTTATAGTGCTTGACAGCCCTCTCTAAGCGGTTTACGGAGTTAGCATATTGCCCCCAACAATCTGGGTCCTCATTTTACCGACCTCAGAAGGATGGAAGCTGAGTCAACCTTGAGCCGGTCAGGATCGAACTCCTGGAGTGAGCAGTGAGTTAGCATGCAGTACTAGATTCTAACCGCTGCGCCACTACAGCGCAGTATAGTATGAGTTGCAATGATACAAAGTAGAATGTTCAATGATTGCTGCCTAGGTCCATGCCTTCTCTGCATGCGGTGGTGATCCACCCTGTCAGCCTCTATGGTAATTCCCTCTGCCCTGCTTTCCCTGCTTTATTAATTTTATTTATTTATTTGTTAAATTTATTTGCTGCCCATCTCGCCCTGGGGTTGCTCTGGGCGGCTTACAATAGTAAAAATGGGGGAAAAAAAGATTTAAAAAAATGTAAACGTAACAATAGTAAAGCAATGAAACAATAAAAATAAATGATGAAAGTACAACGATATGAATGAAAAGATGGGTGGGAGGAGAAGTAGGAGGCACAAGGGGGAAGTGAGGTCAGCTAATTAATCCAATAGCCACCTCCAGTATGGTACTCCCGCATTGGGTCCCCAGATCAACTGGCAGAGCCAGGTCTTCAGGCTGTCAGAGCCTGTGATTTAGGAGAAGGAAAAGAGTGAGCTCTCCCCGATTCTTTTCCTGGCCCCCAAGCAGCGGGAAGACAATGCCAATCCTGGATTTGGAATCTTTGCCTTATCTCCCATGGATGTCAGTGGGTGAGAAATCATTCAGAAAGGAAATGGAAGAATGGCTCAAGGCTCTAGCACAGGGGTGTCAAGCTCGATTTCATTGAGGGCCGCATCAAGGTTGTGTTTGACCTCAGGGGGCCAGGGGTGGATGTGGCCAGGGTGGGCGTGACCAGCTCGACATCACTCATGTCTGGGATGCCTGTAGTGGCCCGAGCACTCTGCCAGTGAAAACGGGCTCCCAAGGTCTGTTTTCGGCTGCAACTATGTCCTGCAACCCTCTGCTGGCAAAAATGGAGCTCGGGAGGGCCACGGGCGGCCCTCCCAAGCTCCATTTTTGCTGGCAGAGGCACCATGGGCTGGTTCTTTGCTGCTTCCAGGGCAACCCCATGGGCCAGATCTAAGCACCCCATGGGCCAAATCCGGTCCCTGGGCCTTGAGTTTGACACCCCTGCTCTAGCATCAGACTTTTCATTAACCAAATTGCTTTGTTGGTTGTCTCCTGTGTGCCATGCCCATATTTCTCATACAATTTGTACAAGGAGATGTGCAAATTATGTGCATGTCTGTGTACACCTGCGGGCATGCACCCCCCACAAACAGAGCTTCAGTTATGGGGAGTAATATGAAGATATATTTTTGTTCAGTTTTCCATACAAGACTGAATGAAACTAGAGAAAAGGTGTGGTGAGATTTCCTCAAACACAAATCTTATTAATGCAGCTCCAAGTCTTTAGCAATTAAATGCTTGTCCTCTGAAAGGGACTCTTTTTTTCTTGGTGCACATTTTTGATGCTGGTCATCTTATTTGATGTGTCAAATAGCTTGCAGCTGCCTAGGAAAGACTGTTAAATTTGAAGCCCTGATCTTGACCTGAATATAAAAATGTTGCTAATTAGAGATATCTCGGTGCAATTCCATCTTGAGCCAAATATGTAATGAGTTATGCTTGTGGGTCAGGAGCAGGTCACTCAGCAGACATCTTTCATTAAAGCAAAGTACTTTGGCAGCAAAGGCAAAGCAGATGGAGAGTTCATTAACACACTGTGTCACAAAACAACATCATAGTTCACTTTGATTAACTGGTCCACTGAGAACCGGATCATTTTATTTTTTTTAAAAAAAATATCCGAAACAACCAGGCACTGTTTGTCACTGTAAAAGACCAGCAAATATCTGATGTTATAAGTTTGTTATAAGCCTTTGGCAACTTATGATGGCATAGGTACATCTGTCTTAATGTTCATTTTGGCTGCAAGAGAATAAATAGCTAGCCCTTTAGAAACTATTTTTCTCAAATTGTTTCCTCAAAGTGTTTGCACTAAGAAAACAGTGGAGGAAAGCAAAACAAAAATCAAAAAAACAAAACCACAACCCCAAAAAACCCACTCTCAATTTACATCTTATGCCCAATCTGTGATGAAGTTATCTAGCTGGACCAAAGGGACATGTTCTTTATGGCATTTTTTATTCCTTGAACTTTTTCATGTCACTTAAAAGAAAAAAGTGGTTTCCTCAAAGAATGACGTCTAAAAGGATTGGCAGCCTTCGGTGAAGAAAAGAAGGAGGAAGAGCTTCATTAGTGTCATGGGCAGCTAGAGAGGGAGAAGGAAGCCTGTCCTGAGATGGATAGGCCAAGGGTACAAGTATCCAAAATAACAGACAGAAGTAAAATATGCTACATTTTTAGTGCCCTAATAATCCATTCAAATCCATGCCAGACATTCCTTAAAAAATCCCAAAGAAGATACTCTCTAAAAGCCTACAACCGAAGATTGCATTGGCAGCAGTTAAGGTCTTTGCGTATCTGATTGGCATGCTGGTATGAAGTTTGCATAGTATATTAGATGTTTTGTCCACAATAGATTTGTTATTGAAAGAAATAATATTGTGGCAATGAATTTCTCCATGAGCAGTACTCCATATGATATCTGCATGTGTGTCTTAACCAAGTTACTATTTATACCATTATCTCATAGAATTAAAAATGGGACTTCTCACTCATTTTCTGTTACCTTGCATTGGTTGGCAGGAGTTTCTCCAGGCATACTGTTTGAATACTTGCCAGTGCTATCAATGTCAATGTCACCAGTAAAACATACCTTGTACCATTATTTTGGTCTACAACAATTACTGAAATAAGAGAAAGGACATGGCTGCTAATTAGTATTGTTATTCAATCATTCAGTCTCTTCCAATTCTTCATGACCCAATGGACATCGTTTTGCCAGGATTGTCTGCCAGTAATTGCTTCTCGACATTTCTATTCTGACAGCATCAAGTATGTTTTGTTCTGACAATCCAGGTACAATTAGTATACATATTTTTGCAGCACTAAATATCCTTTTTGCCTCTGGGGACTTAACAGCTGAATATGCTTTTAGCTCTACTCCAGCCTTATCATGATCACTACCAATACTCATGTCTGTGACTTGCTCTTAAATCTTCTAATATCATATTGACATATATCTGATTGTGAATATTCTATCCTGGCAAACTGCTGGAGTAGGTTGCTATTTCCTTCTCCAACAGATTGTCTTTAATCTAATTCATCATTTATGACCTACCTATCAATGGGTGGCTCTGTACATAGCCAACAGTATAGTTCACAGTCTTGTCTGGGATGCACAAGGTGTTTTAACCACTATCAGGTAATTAGTATATTTAGGTGTTAATTAATCAAATTATCATTAAGAGGCAACAAAATGGAGTAAAAAGTATTAATTATAAACATTTAGCTAAAAATAATTGAACAAGTCCAACAGTTCCTATGTTAACTAAATCTGATTTTACATTGTCAGTACGTTCATTATTGCTCCCTAGATTTCTGAATTGGATAAAGTCCAGTTTTTCTTTGTTCAGTTGTTAATTCTTCCCTCTAGGTGTTTATAACCATCTTACTTGTAAGCAAGATAATGCAACATAAAGTCCACAATATATCACAGATATGCTCTCATCCTGACATCTCTTATAGAAACCAATAGGTTGTAATTGAAGCCCAAACATCCTAGGATATTATGCTGGGGGCTATTTTGCTTAGCTCTAGTTCATGGGTGAAACATTAATGCTACAGAACAGCCCTCTCACTCTGAGGTTAATCAGAATGTGGTTATAGAAAGCTACTTGTGTTCTCTGGATGAAAGAAAACAACTGTAAGGGTTCTCACGCAGCCAAATACCAGATCTGGCTACCAAAACATGAAACAGATGGAAATTGTATCTCCCACCCAAGATAATTGCTTTTAGAATGGGTAGAAGAAACAGATGCAAAAAAATGTGAACGTGAGACCTTATAAACAGAGCTTGCATTTGATAAATGCAAGATGCCGTCACTGTTTCATAACGGCTCCTTAACTTTTCCACAATTAAACTACCTTATCAGGAATTCCGGGATTCTCGATGCCCGTTTAATTAGATCCAGTTCAGCCTGCTAGAGAAAGCCTGACAACAATGGTAGATACTTCAGCAGCCTCATGCAAGAGAAATTTACATCATGTTCAGTGAATACACAAGTGGTGCATCACATCAAATGGTCAACACTGCAGCTTGCATATGTGAACAAGGCCTTAAAGGACTTCCCAAAACCATTAATTGGCCATAAACAAAGCTTAGAAGCAATAGAATTCTTTGTCTTTTATTTCTTTTATGGCTCATTAATACACTGGTTCAGATAGGAGATTGTCCCTAAAAAGAAACTTTCTCAGTGAAGACATCTTCCCTCTCACTGGGGCAATCAACTTACAAGATCAAGATAATAATTCACATCAGAAGCAAAACAAAACAACCCTGCTCTCAGCAGTATCATTCATGCAGGGGACATATGTATGGGGAAGAAGTAAGCCACTGAACCTACTTAGGTGGTTTGTCCATTCCAATTAGTTAATATTCTGTCTTTATTATTTTTACAAGATGATGAATATATAGAACTCATCTTCCTCTTCCTATTAAGATGGGAACATGCCATTTGATTCACATTCATAGATAAAAATAAGGGTTTTCAATCTTACAAAAATAGTGCATCAACATGGACAGTCATTAGCGTGACCAGTACACAGATTCTGTTCAGCTAATCTGAACTTTTCTTATGTTTCTGCAGGTCCATTTTTAAGAGTTGAAACTCCCCCCCCCCAAAAAAGAACCCCTCTTTCTTGAAGGAAGATGATAAAGTCAAGGCTAATAATTATTCTAAGAATGTAAAGCAAGTCTTCCATTTAGTAGAATTATAGCTTAGAATTTTAGAAATGGGTTCATGTGGGCTTTTGGCCTCTCATGAGCACAATTTTCATCTGCAAAAAATTAGTGGGAGTTGAAATTCTAACCTGTACTGCATGTGAATTACTGAATTACAAATTAATTTTACTGACTTGAGTCTTATTCTTGGTATTAAAGAATCATTGTACTATAACTATAATAATGTAAATCCTTCCCATCCTAAACTTCAAAAACAAATTGTAGAAGATGGAGATCTGAAGATTTATGCAATGGCCATAATCTATGATGCAATTACTGGAAAGGGAAGGTGTGAATAGGTATGTTTTTGTGGAGTTACATTTTAATTACAACCAAACAGAAGAGCAGAATTCAAGATATTATTCTAATAATTACACAGCTGTTGGAAAAAGTCTGGAAAAAGTAGCTGATTTATATGGAAATCATTTTTTGGAACTATCCCCTCTTGTACTTGTGCAGGTAGCAACACGAAATGTATAAAAATGGATGTCTTGTTCACATTTTTGTACTAATTTATCTTTTCTCCTTCACAATGCAACTGCTTTCAAGATTAGTTTAATCTTACAAAATATGTAAAATGAGCTTTCCCTCATTAATTAGTTTTCAAAGGCAAATTGTTCATTCTTTCTTAATCTGACAAGATGAGGTGAAACAATACTGTGGATACCGAGTTACATGTCCTGACAAGGAATTAAAGTCACTTGAAAATCAAAGATATTTGCAAGGCCTTTAACTTACTTCCTGGTTTTGCAGCTTTTGAAATTTTTTCTGAAAAGAAAGAAAGAAAATCTCAGAAAGAGGGAGAGAATCTGTAGAGCAAGTTTCTTTGCTAATTCTTTGCTTTCTTTGCTAATCAATTAATTCTTTGTTTTCTTTGCTAATTTGCTTTCTTTCAATTGCTTTCTTTGCTACTTAGTTAATCCGGCAGCATTTTTGAAGTCACATCATACTGAAACTCAAAACAGCTATGACTATGAATGTATTTGATAATGGGATGAAAGGCTTTTTTTTTTTGCAGAGTTGTATAAGAAACCCACCTGGATGATACTATAAGGCAGTGTTGGCGAACCTTTTTGGCACCGAGTGGGGGAGCACCAGAAACCAGAAGAGCAGCTCCCCGGCACATACACGCGGGAGCACCAGAAACCAGAACAGCAGTTCCCCGGTGTGCATGTGCGTGCCCGTCACCTGGTCTTCCGGTTTCTGACGCACATGCGCACGTGAAGACCAGCTGGCTGGCGTGCATGTGCTCACCGGAAACTGGAAGCTCAACTTCCTGGCACGTGTATGCGTGCCAGGGAGCTGCTCTTCCAGTTTCTGGCGCTCCCGCACGCGCGAAGACCAGCTGGCATGTGTGCGCTGCAACTGGAAGAGCAACGGGCAATGGCTGGCGTGCCCAGACAGATGGCTCTGCATGCCACTTCCGGCACACATGTCATAGGTTCGCCATCACTGCCATAAGGCTTCCTTATTTGTCCATCTTTGAATATTCTTTTCAGGTGCATTGAAACCACTTCCAAGACCTTCCAGAACAGATCTGTTTTCAGCTGCTTCCAAAAGGCAGTCAAGTTCAGAACTAAAAGCTGGTGCTGCTACAGAAATGCAACATGATTTAGCCTCCTATACCATGCGAAAGTGGGGAGGAAAGATTACTTTTCCCAAAAATGTTGAATTGGTCAGGTTGATTCTCATCGGTAAAAGCAGCCCTGAAACTAACTTGCTGCCAAGCCATAAACTTTAAATTATATCTGAAAACCTAAGGAAGCCAACATACGGCCCATGTGTGAGTGCCAGATTCTACATCAGCCCCATTTTGGACTGCCTACAACTTCTGAATGGTCTTGTAGAATAGCTGCAGAAAATCTAACCAAGTGTTAATGAGGGCATGGATCACTATGAGAAGGTCCCAGGTAGGGCTGCAACTGGAGCACCTGCTCAAGTTGGGGATATGCCTCCCACCAACCATAGTATATCAAAGAGTAGAAAGTTATGGCTTGGGAAATAATCACATATGAGTTCAATCATCAAGTAAAAACATGGTTTTTCATTAAGATCAATGGATCTCAATAGTGAACAATTAATACTAAATCTAAATAGCCACTGGATTTAAAGAGTAAGGGAGGAGGAGGGGGGGAGGAAACCAACCACCAATTACCTGTAGTCATATTGTAATAAAAATGAGCTGCTTTTTCTGCAGGAACTGTTAAACAGAACAAAAATATTTAATTGTTTTGGATTCTAAATACAAGCGTTATAGACATAGAAATAGTTATATAGATACATAAACACACACATTAGATGCACAGCTACTCTCTTCAAAGAACTTTACATGTTTCACAGTATTTAGCCCTTAATCAAAGTCCATGAGACTTTATCAAGGTTAGAGGGAAAACATCCTTGGGTCACAAAATCATGGAATCAAATGTCCTTGCTCTTGATGAAGGATGGTCGACCATGTTTCTATCTTTCCCCATCTTTCTCCTAGACTTTTCAGGACCAATTCCATTCCCCATCCCCAAGAATACAGTAGTTATAGAGGACCAACTGATTTCTAGAAAAGCTAAATACCACAACAGTCCAGTTTCAAACAAAAATCTAGAAGCTTGTTCTTCTCTTAAAAGTAACTCTCTAGATTTATGGTTTGTAAGGACAATTGTATGTTGCTGTAATAAAAAGAGGGAGACAAAGACTCTAATCTATCTCAGCCACTGAAGCTCACTGGGTGATTCTGGACTCATTGTGCATCTCTACTTCACAGGAAGAGGTTTGCGTAGATTGCCTTGAACTCTTGAATGAATGGCTGGATAGAAACCTCATACATACACACACACACACACACACACACACATATTGTACATACATACATACCTTTGTCATGTTTTACTTTCAAGGGTGTCTTTTCAACTGTTTTTCCTGTATAAGTAAAAGAAAAAGAGAGAAAAATCAAATACAATATTTAAACTGAAGCTCATACAATCCACTTTGTTAATATTAAGGTAAGTGAGGAAGGAAAGATATTAGCAAATTCAGAGAACAATTACTTTTCATACAGTCTTCTAGAAGGAGGGAAAAAAACCCAGTCTTACCATGTTTTTCCTTCTTTTCTCTCAAAGATTTTTCTGCTTTTTTCTCATCTGCAAAGAATGTCCAAATCATAGGGGTTAAACTTTAGGGGACTTGGATATTTGCATATTGTTTCACAAACCCTTGGAGAAAACAAGCTTGTGATTTCCGTCTGTCAGCAGCAGGGAAGTTAAATGTGGTTGGAAACAGAACAGATCTTATATTTGCACATTTATATGCTCTTCTATGGACTTGGATTGAATCATATCTCAAGTGATTTGATATATGCACAGATGTCTTTCTTCAGCATCCATTTTTTCCAGGCATCCCTGAATACAGTCAATCAACTGTGACTTCATACAAGGAGACAGACTGAAATTAACTAAGGTGCAGAGCTGGAGCATGGCTGCCACTCTGATACTTCCTACTGAGAACAACAGCAGGCAGTTGGCAGTTTGCCATAAAGCTGTTCATTCTATCTGCCCCCCACCCCCAGATCCAGCTCACTTTAATGCAACTTCAGTCTCTATTTGCTCAACTGTGAGCAGCATGGCATAATCTCTCCACATGCTACATTACCCTCCCAGACACTAACAGCCAGATAATTCCAAGTAAGTGATTAAAGTTTGCGGCTACCTTGTAGACGAAGTGAGTGATAAAAATAGAATATTTGACACTTTGAGGCAGATCTTTTAATGGGACAAATATAATTAGTTTTTATGGTGCTCAGTAGATATATCAGGTGAGGTTCTGGGTACATTAAGCTCCATCAGGCACACGGTTCTCGTGGCTTGTTATTACATATTCTATATGTATGTATGTATGTACTATATGCTATGTACATATACTATATATTTACCTGCAACTTTGAGTTCAGCTGTTGCTTTTTCTGGTCTTTCTATTGGGTGGCATGCAGATAGAAAGAGAAAGAAAAAAAATTAAGTACATCTATATAAATCTTCATACTTTGAGAGTTGGGGCTGTTTTTGACGCAGGTAGTTATTTACATATGACTATAATAGCATCTGCCCATTACGGGCGTACATTATAAATTTTATAAAACATGATCAACCTGATATTATGACCTTTTTAGTGGCAGTCATTAAGTGGTGCTTATTAAGCAAACCCATGGTTCTCTATGGGCGTGGTTTTGCAGAAAACCGGAAATAAGTGCCAGTCTTCAGCCAAACGATCGTAAAACAGTCATGTGATCACAGGATGCTGCAAATGGCCATCAATGTGGCTGCATTGCCAAGCAATCATGTGACCTTGCAGGGGACCTGATTATTGGAACTTTGAATCTGGGTTGTAAGTACTCCCAAAGTAGGTCTGTTGTAACTTTGAATGGGCACTAAGTGACCAGTTGTAAATCAAAGACTACCTGTAAAATATATGTTGCATACACTGTGCATACAACACTTTTGTTAAGTTAATGTAGAAATATTTCACTTGTAAAAACAAGCTGTACACGTTGTCCCAAAGGTACTTTTTCCAAAGGCAACTGGACTTTGGTTTTCCTTGAAGACGTTTCGCTTCTCATCCAAGAAGCTTCTTAAGTTCTGGCCAAAGAAGTTTCTTGGATGAGAAGCAAAACGTCTTCAAGGAAAAACAAAGTCCAATTGCCTTTGGAAAAAGCACCTTTGGCAAAAGCAACCATGACCTGGATGACTGAGAATCTCCACAAGCTGTACATCAAGCTGTACACGTTGAATTACCCTAATCTAGCCCAGAAGACATCTGAGAAAATATAAGGGCAGTGAAAATGGAAACTTTTAAGATATAAAGAAGTTGACAGGAATTTTTGGCAGATTATAGATATTATGCATTTGATTTTTGTCATTTTATTTTCTTGCAAGATAAAAGGGCTAGTCTAGACTTATTATTCCAGATATAGACTAGTCTTCTTGAATAAATGTCTTTCAGATATGTTGGATTATGTTTCCGACAATCCATCAGCCAGAAGATCAATGGACACTGGTTCAGGATAAAAGTGATAGCTGGAGGGTGCCCATTAGGAAAGTCTGATCTGTTTTAATGCCAAAACTGAATATATTGCATTTTGCCTTGGGACTTGATATTATTGTTTTAACGTGATCTGTTCTGCAGATTATCTCCAGTCAGTATCCATTTTACATCCTTGCAACATGGCAGACATCTAAAATTATTTGAAATATTGATTACAGCTGCAAATGAGGGGCACATCAAACAGATTAACATTTATTGAGTAGAAATATGAGACATAAATAAAAAAGTAAATATAAATGTAGAAGGCAGAGCCTTGTCTTTTCATGCAGCTATGTTACATGAAAATAATTTTTTAGATTTAAATAATTAAAAAATAGAATGCACCAATAGTCTTTTTAATGCAAATAAAGTTCCTGATGTTCCAAGATACTAAACATCTTTCACAAGCAATTAATTAGAGAGATAGCAAAATAGATAAGTAGTGAAAGAAAGATAGAAATAGATAATGACTTTTAAAATATAATTCCGAATACTTCTGTGCGTGATTGATAGATATAGAAATAGATAATTTAGGGTTTCCTTCATGTTACTATCTTTACCTTCCTCATTTTAAAATAATGCAAAGATTATTCAAATTTAGCTACGTTAATACATTGGTATTCATAAATGTTCTTCAGTTACCCATCAGATAGGAGACAACTGATAACACAACACAATAATCAGTGCAGTAAGTGATTCTCTCAAGAGCAGCAACCTATATACTTGTGTAGCAGTCCTCTAGCTGTACTTGAAGTAGGGGCACAAATATTTAAAGAGAGCTATTTGCAGCATAATATTACATTCATTATATATTGATTATCATAGCAGTATAAAAGCTTACAATCTTTTGACAAAACGACTAAGAATAAAGTATGAAATTTGGTGCAAAAATTTTTTTGGCACCAAGACTAAATCTGGTTAGAAGAAAGCCATGTTATCATAATGTGTTGCTAAATTTGTATTCAAGTTCAGAGACAATGTGATCAGAGGTGATCAGAGGGAGTTCATTTTGTAGTCATGGAAGACCTGAAGTAGACAAATGGAGGGATTGTGGGATTTAAAGAATGCTATGCAACTATTAATGCCTCTAAACAGTGGTTCCCAAACTCTTCAGCTCATTAACCCTTCATAAAGTTTCAGATTGTTCATCAACCTCCAAACATTAAAAAATAATTTAATAAATACTGATTTAAGTAGTAGTAGTAGTAGTAGTAGTAGTAGTAGTAATAATCGTACATCTTAAGAAGGAACTTGGTTGATACCTAGGACGCTGGCAGCAACCCGTATCAACCATTAGCGCCACTCAATGGTATTTGTGATGCATTTTTGAATGTTCAGTTGACTAAGTTTCATGTTTGGTGAATAAAAGATAATAATAATAATAATAATAATAATAATAATAATAATAATAATAATAATAATAATAATAATAATATGTAGTAGTAGTAGTAATAATCGTACATCTTAAGAAGGAACTTGGTTGATACCTAGGACGCTGGCAGCAACCCGTATCAACCATTAGCGCCACTCAATGGTATTTGTGATGCATTTTTGAATGTTCAGTTGACTAAGTTTCATGTTTGGTGAATAAAAGATAATAATA
>QLTV01001816.1:3029956-3066889 GCA_003457575.1 Thermophis baileyi
TGCCGGCTGGCGGGACCGCGTGGTAGGGCCTTCTCTGTAGCCACTCCGACTCTGTGGAACCGGCTTCCCCCCGAGATCCGTACTTCCCCCACCTTACTGGCCTTCCGTAAAGCCGTTAAGACCTGGCTTTTCCGGCAGGCCTGGGGCCAATAGTTGTTCTGATTGGCCCATGTATGGTTGTGTGAATGTTTTATCTTAATATAGATATGGTTTTTTTTAAATTGTTTTTATATGTTTTATTTTAATTTTTTTTACATGATGTAAGCCGCCCAGAGTCCTTCGGGAGTTGGGCGGCATATAAATTTTATAAATTAAATTAAATTAAATTAAATTAAATTAAATTAAATACTGCAAATGGACATAAATGAGGACCGGTTGCTGAGTGCACAAAATGTGATCACCTGACCATGGAGAAGGATTGCTGTCTGAGCTTCGAATCCTGATTGTAAGTAGCCCTGGAGACCTCCACTGTAAATCTGAACAATCATTAAATGACCAGTCATAAGTCAAAGACTACCTGTGCAACATTCCTTTTCACAATAATGAAAAATTTTGGCTGTGGACTGGGACTACTCCAATGCTGAAAGAAGAGATGAGTATACAGTATAATGCACAAAAGCTGAAATAAGGTAATTAGTGCCATCTGCCTCAAAGGTATTGTTCCATAGGGAGCAAATTAATGGTAGTGATTCAGTGCCATTGTTTGACAAAGCACAGACAGAGTTCAGGAAATTCCTTACTTTTGTTGTCTACAATATAAGCATTTATTCTGGTTATATCAGAGGGACTTGTAAAAGTCAAAATTCCTAGGCATATATTTAAGAAGCATGCTCCTATCTCAAAATAATCAGTTCTTCTGGGCTCATTAATTTTGGACGCTATTTATTTTGGTTCCTCTCTTGGTATCACCTGTCACTATTCTTTATAATCATTTTATAGTTTTAATGAGTTGTCTCTTCTTTCTAGAATGCCAAAAGGGTATTAATGATATACTCTTTTTATGTGTGTGCAAATGGGCCACAGACAATGTTTCCAAATGAAAATTCTTCAAGCAAGTGAACCATAGTGCCAGAAAATATTTCCTGATTTACAGAAGCATGCCTACTCTAAAAAAATAGCCATTTAATAGAATATGTAAGAGAATGTATGTCCATGCATATGCACATGCACAAAAGAGAGGATAAGAAAAAAAAAATATGGCAAGAGGAAAACAATCAGTTTAGAATCATTAACTATGCTGAGTGAAAAGCCCAAAAAAATGACAAAGAAAAGAATATAAAAATGCCAGTTGTCAGAACAGATAATGTTCTGGGGAGGGGGGCATCTAGCTCAGCATTTTGTTTCCACAGTATCTAACCAGCTTTATTATCCAGGACCTGCATTTTCAGAAGCACCCTGCCTCTGATATTGGACATAATCTATAGACCCGTGATGGTGAACCTATGGCACGCGTGCCAGAGGTGGCACACAGAGCCCTCTCTGCTGGCACATGTGCTGTTGTCCCAGGTCAGATCTCCGTGGCATTTCTTTTGTGAGCTTTTGTTTCCCTGCAAATGACGAAACAGAAGCTCACGAAAAAAAAAAGATCTTACCTTTTGCCGCGCTGCCGGTGTTGGGATGCCCTGCCTCCCGCCAGCCAGCTGGTCTTCAGGTCACACTGCTGCGCATGTCCACGCATGAGTAAATTTGCACATGTCCGTGCATGCCTACGTTCGTGCATCTCTGCGCATGCATGTGCACGTTTGCACATACACATGCACATTCGCACATGCACGTGCATGTTCACGCACATGCATGTTCATGTATGTGCACTTCTGCACGCACACACGTTTGCACACGCATGCACACCTTTCAGTTTGGGCATGCGCGCACGCACAGTTGGGCACTCGGTGCCTAAAGGGTTCGCCATCACTGCTATAGACAAATGATTAGGAGCCATTAGTAGCTTTATTTTTTCTGAAGTCTTGGCTGTGGTTTTATTTCTTTGATGTATTACTTACTTTATATACTTTTGATACTGTTGGCTCTTGAAGTCTTTTGATGCTCTTCAATAAGAACACCCAAAGTTTAAAAATGAAAACCAGAATTTAAATAATCAAAAAGCCTGTTAAAAAGTATCTTATTTTAAAGGGCTTAAAAAAAAAAAAGCAAAGAGATCTGTCCTCTCAGCTCATTAGGGAACACCTTCCAGATAATGATAGAAAAAGCTTGACTCCAAGTCACCTCAAGATGAGCCTTCAGCATCTGTATTTTTCCGAGAATTATGAGACCATCTCTCAATGAATGAGGTAGCTTGTTAGGCCATGTGAACTTTTAAAGGTAATATCTAACATCTTGTATCGAAACTAGAAGTAAATTGGCAGCCTTTTAATGCTTTTAACACAAGCATAATACACTTTTTCCAAGGGTCAGTGTGATGCTAAATGCATGTGCTATATGAAATTTCTGGAGAAGACAAAAAGGCATCCTTAACTAGAGGTCTAATAATTACATCCTTTAAACAATGAGACAAAGAGACATTCTTCTCTTTCAGAAGAACATTTATGTATTAAGAAAAGGATCTCCAGCAATTTCCTAGCTAGAAATTACAAGTGAAATTGGGCAAGATCAAGAGAATAAATTATCTTGTACTGTATTGGTTAATTTCAAAACTAGCACTTAATGTTCAGTAATTTGCATACATTGTAAAGAAAAGTATCTTAAATATATCATTAAACATGGATTAATGCAACATTTTCAAGATGTTACTGTGGTTTCCATCCACTTTATTTCTAACCTGAGAGAAGCCATGGCACTTTGGTTATCCATTGGTTTTGCTCTCTACAATATAATCCCTAACATCAAGTCAAGCTCCTGGCATCTCCATTCTCTCGGAATAGGGCAAAATCATGGGATTTAATTTAGGCTTTACTGGACTAGCATACACAACCAATGGGCTACATTCAGTTTAATGTGTTACATTTGTGGAGCCCTGCATCAGGAGAGGCAGAGAGGTGCCCTTTGCAAGAACCCTTGGAATTAGGATGCTTGTGAGAATAGGATATCCTCACACAGTGATGAAATGGTAGCAATCCCATATCTTTGAGTCTTGGTGTGTCTCCCCCCCCCCAACCAAGCACTTCCTTTCGTTCTTGTCACCATAATATAGCTAGAGATATGAGCTCTGTTCCGACATAACAACAGGTTTTATGCTTTTGTATGCTATGGTTGTGACATTGTATACATGTATGAAAGGAGCAGATCTTGCATTGTATGGTACAACCCTCCTTTTGTCTTTTTGATGAAAGTACTGAATCCTGTGGATGCCTCTATAGTACTCAATAGGAGAAATAGATAGATTGCACACAAACTGTTCTAGAAAGCCCTGGGGGATTTCCCATATGCAGTATACAATTCTTATCTTCTTTACAGTGTCTATTCTGCTAACATAGCAGATATGTTAGATACATATACATAGCCACCGGAGAGGCAGCTGCCTTTGGAGGCTGATATGAGTGAGGAGGAAGAACAGCTGGGGCCTGTTCCAGATGCACGTATGCGCAGAGCAGTTAGAAGAGGTGAGCAACGGAGGACAAGAAGTCAACTCGGGAAGCAAAGCACACATGGATGCTGAATGGCCCCTCCCTGGCTGGGGAATAAATAGAAGGAAAGGGGAGTGGTTGTCATAGGAGACAACAGTTCGTATTTCTGAAGATTTTGCTCATTGCGTTTCGTGCCACAAAGACTGCTTGGCAGAACTTAATTTGCAGCCTTTCGTCTGGGAGCTCACGGCTTTGCAATTATCACAAGGAACTGATAAGGTCTGCACTGCAGTTAACTCCTTGAAGGACTATTGCATGAACTTTTCAGTGGGTGAATGCAATTAATTCACAAGAGGTAAATAAAGAGGGGGGTTTTGTGACAAGGAGTCTGTTTCTTGTTTCTGTAAGGCTGGGTCAGAACTATCTATCTATCTATCTATCTATCTATCTATCTATCTATCTATCTATCTATCTATCTATCTCTATCATATACAGTATCTATCCTATTTATATGGCTAGCTATCTTGCTACTGCAACTCTAGGTCACTAATAATGAATTAAAAATGAAACATAGCAAATCAATGTTTAAAAAGAAACCACAAGAGACAAAATCATACCTGTAATGGCAGGATGAGAAATATTCTTGGTTTGTTTTATCACACTGGAGGCTAAAAAAAAAAAAAGTAAATCAGATATAAGAAATAACAATTGCTTTCTTTGAAATCTACCTACCTATGAGTCAGTTTAAGCTGTAAGCCACATATTTATTTATTACAACAGTCTTTTCCAACTATGTGCTCTCCAAAAGTGTAAACTGCAATTTCTCTTTGACCCAAAGCCATTTGATTGGAAGAGCTATTTATTAATTTATTAAATACATATATATAGCAAAGAAAGATTTTATAACACATTAAGTGTAACAGCCAAGGAACCAATAAACATTTATTTACCAATTACCAATTTACCAATTCAGCAGTTTGTATAGGTAAAACAATTCTGCTTTCATAAAATAAGAGAAATGGGAACATTTGTATGACCAGTTTGTACATCGCATTGGCTGTTGGTACAGGGTTTAAAAACAAGTTACAAGTAGTGGAAAGTTTTAAAAATATACAATATTTTTGTCAAAATATTTCTGATTTGACATTATGGTATCACAACTTTTATGGTACAGATTGAATATAGTAAACCTCATTATTTACTACAGAGTTTTAGACAATTATAGAATTATTAAACAAAGAGGGATTTTAGACAATTGTACTTTTAATCAACTCTTAATGAGAACTTTAAAGGTCTCCTATTAATGCTAAGAGAACATAGCACATAGTTGTTATTAATACAAATGAAAGAATAATTAAAAATTAGCAACTTTGACACCTGAAATTATGTTTCTCATGTTGAGCACTATAGCAGTGTCCAAAGAATTAAGAAAATCTGTAGCAGACACTTCTAATCCAAGTTATTTAGAATCAGTTAGTTACCTGTTTTAGCTGGGCTTTCCCCCTTTTTAATGTCAGTTTCTAAAGAAAAAGGGAAAAAAACCCCAATAGTTTCTTTTTAAAATCAAGATTGTCAGCCCATGTAAATTTTGAATGTATTTCTTATCTTTCCTATTCTGTACTGTAGAACAGTCTCAAGGGAAAAATAAACACTTTGACATTATTTCTAATAGCTTGAACATTATTTAAAGCTATAAATCAGACCGAAAATTGAACTAATAACCCATTGAAAAAAGATTAAAAGAATGAACTCACATGTCCATATTTCCTCCCCATTCCTGCTCAGTTCTTTTTTTTTTTTAACATCACCATCTGATAACATCATACTAAGTTTCAATAGAGTAAATAATATACAGACTCGCTAGCCTTGCTTGATGTAATGGTATGTGGGAATGACCTTGGGGGAACTACGAAGTGCTGCCTAGGGAAAGATCAGGTAAGAATTGGTAGAGCTCTCAGATGCATAATGGTCAGAGAAATAAACTCAGAAAGGATTCTCCCCAACTTATAAGGCTGTAAAAAGAGACCGTGAGAGATTTGTACTTTCAGACTTGCATATTTGTTAACGTAGCCTTACAAGCAGAATTAGCTCATCTGGCCACATTTCTTGTCTAGTCTAGTCTACATGTTTAAGCTGACACATGTACTGTATATAATCCAACACACAACCCATTTCTTCCTTAGTTGTCTTAGTAAAGACAGCAAAGAGAACATCTCCATGCAACAGCTTAGCTCTCTAGTATGGGGAGACTAGTATCTACTTATGACCATTCCTACACAAGCTATAACCCTCCACTGTCAAAGATCCAGCTCACATGGACCACGGACTCATAACATAGAGCAGGTATGTATATGATTGCACTATCAGTCTGCTTCACAGCTGAACTGCAGGGATACTATAGTCTTTGGGTGGGGGGGGTTGTTTGATATCTCAGCTTCTCTTGATCTTTATTCCTTATTTCATTGCCTCTTTCAACCCATGTCCCATTATTTGGTTTTGCTTCAGGTCAAGTGGGTATTTAAATAAGGAAGCATAATTGGAAAAGGTTGCCTGGTGTGCTTGGCAGCTGCAGCATGCAAGTCAGCATAAATGAGAATATCAAACAGTGCTATTTAAAATATGGAAATTTAGGAAGCATGATATGTTTTATCCACCATGCTATCAATTGCAAAGATGCCATTAGGCTTCATAGCTGTGCAAGAAAGAACATTTAAAAGGCTGAAACAGCAATACAATATTTTGTGAACGGCCTCAACCTCATGGACATTTCTATTATGAAAAACAGATAAATTTGGATTGGAAAAAATATGAGGCACACTTGCCTCACTTTTTGCAGACAATAGAGGTAAAAAAGCAAACAGTTGCTGGAAGACATAAGGAAATTGGTCCCACGGCTCTTATGAAAAGGCCAGAGATGGGAGAAACAAATAAACAAAAAGGAATGCTGCCATACAATTGAGTAGACTATCTGTGCCTTTTCACCTCCAACCAGAAATGGCTTATTGGGTTTCTGAAGAGAGATCAGTCAAGTATGTGCTCCCAAGTACATTATTGGGAAATGGCAATCGTTGAACTGAAACATTTCAGAACACCACTTATTTCTATCATGGACCAATACTCAGTAGTGGTATCTGGAAAGGGATAGAGAAGGATAATGAAAAAAAATAATAATCCATAGCAGGCACCACTCAAGTAAGTAACACTACCCCATAGATGTTCTTGGTGAGGCAGTGAAAGAAAAAAAAATAAAGAAGAATATTTGTAATTCAGAGTTGAAATGTGGGGTCTTTGGTGCTCTCTGAGCTTGCTTCAAGCTCTGAGCTTGGCTCTGAGTTCAACCAAGCTCAGAGAGCACCAAGGACCCCTCAAAGAAGAAAATGTTTGCCAAGTCCTTGTTCTAACTGTGAAACTCAGCACTATCTCCTGTGATTTTCTGGACAGTACCCCAATCCTCCAGAGAACATTTTTTTTAAGAAGAAGGGAAAAGGGAGCATAGGACTATTGAGTAACTAGAAAAATCTATTCATCAGAACAGATCTGAGTGACCTTCTCTTCCCAGGAAACTTGGCTCTCTTATATTCTTGTCTATCTCCAGATTTAGGACTGGAGGATTTGGGAAGCTTGGTTATGTATTGACTATAACTTATTTTGAACTTCAGACGCTTGAAATGTTTATGCTAATTTTTTAGAGATAGTTCTCTTGTAAGATGATAATGAGATGGGGATGGGGATGGGAGGAGCAGAGTGGAGTGGAGTGGAGTGGAGTGGAGTGGAGAGGAGAGGAGAGGAGAGGAGTGGAGTAGAGTGGAGTGGAGTGGAGAGGAGAGGAGAGGAGAGGAAATCAGAAAGATGTCTCTTCCCTGCCCCGCTCCCTAAGCCTAAGATGTACGCACTGACCCCCAAGGAGATGAGGGAACTAAGAGTGTCGATAAAAATCAAGCCAGGGGCTTCATCCAGCCAGCGAAGTCCCAAGTGGCAGCCCTATGCTGTTTAAAGAGGAAAAAAGATGGGTCATTGAGGCTGTGCATGGATTTCCGCAGGATCAACGGTGTCTACACAGAAAACATGTACCTCCTCCCTCTCATTAAAGATGTGCTGGGGTACTTATCCAAAGGAAAGGTGTTTACTAAGCTGGACTAAGTTTGTCTCGAACCACGTGACATGACAAGACGAGACAGGACGGGACGGGACGGGACGGGACGGGACGGGACGAGATGAGACGAGACGGGGACGAGACGAGACGAGACGAGACAAGACGAGACAAGACAAGACAAGACAAGACAAGACAAGACAAGAGAACCTTTATTGTCATTTTTTTTACTGTGGGTACACTGACATACATTAAAAATGAAATATAATAATTTTAGCCCATTTTCCATTGACAAAGAATTCTCCAAATATCTAACAAATATTACTTGCTGAAAGCAATAAAACCAGGATTGGCAAGAGAGGGCTTTCTTATCTTATTCTTCTGAGGCAGGAAGTAAAAGCAGAAGTAGGGCGTCAGAGGCAAAATCATTGGCAAGAGAGTGTTACTACTAGTTAATCTTCATGCAACAATAGGCTTCCATGTCTTTGGCCTAGATAGTTTCCACATCCAGGCCCAGCAAGAGATGTAGAAAAAAAAAAACCCATCTTCCTCTTCTCCTACCATATTGTACTAACTACAACCAAAAACCAGACAACCCATGACCCATTGGGCCATAATTTCAGAGATATTTCCTTACCTAAAACCAATAAATGGAATTGCCATGGGTGGGCGAAAAAAGCAATGAGAATCGGACTTCCTGCTGGCTTCCCCACTGATTTTGCTTGTTAATAATTTTTATTAAACTAATATATGCTTTTTTCTTCTTTTTATTTATTCTGTGATCTCCACAGGTAATTAAGTGGTCAACTTGCAGAGAAAATTTAACATTTTAAAGGGATGCATGCTGTGATGTTCTATGTATCATATTGATGATCCTGAATGCAAAAGAGACATACCGCTCAAATGATGAAAAACTTTAATTCTCAATAGGAATGCCAAAATGAAATTTTGTTATTGTTCAATAGAGTAAATATCAAAGAAAATGTGATTTACTGGACTGAAGTTGTTGGAGGATTTTGTTGTGACTTTTCTCAAACCTTCTGTCATAGGAGCTATGTGTCATGCCACTTACTATTATGAAAAAAAAGAACGCAAAGTCTAGCAAAGCCTCAAGCTGTATGGACACTTGCAACCAATTTACACATAGCAGTTATACTTTTTTTTTGACAAAACATCAATGTCCTGACATGCACACTAAGAATCAAGGGCATGTTTGCTCTAAAGAGTGATCAATTTGTATTATATAAAGTGCAGCACATAAAATAACAGACAGCTAAATTGAATCTCTGATCCAACCTTAAGTGCAGCACTAAACAATAGCAAAAAATTGCACACATATTACACGACTGATTTGCTTAACATTTGTGGCTCAGCCATCTCTCCCCTTCCCCCAAATCACAGAGACTACATAAATTGAACATATAATCATAGGCATGAGAGCTTGTTTCTCTGATATTTGGAACAATAGATACAAATGACCTTATATACAGATACAGATCAGAGATGGGTTCCTCCCGATTCAGACCGGTTCGCCCGAGCAACCTGCTGGTGACGTCACGGAGCCGGTTTGGTCAGTGCCGGTCCGTGGACGCCACCATCTTTTTTTTTTTTAATTATTTTTGGAATTTTTTAAATTTTTTTTCTTCTGTGTATGCACAGAAGCCGAGTTTCCAGCACTGCGCATGCGTCACCATCTTGTTTTTGGATATATTTTTTTTTGGATTTTTTTTGGATTTTTCGGCATTGCACATGCACGCGCGCGGCCACGCGGCGTGGGAGGAAGCGAACCGGCAGCGAAGTAAGTTAGAACCCACCCCCGATACAGATACACAGGTTAATTTCACTCATCTATATTTCATTCATTAATTTCACTAATTCCCTTTCTCAGCTGACTAGAGGAATTTTCATTGGCCATGGTGCCCCCAAACTTATACAAACACTGCATAGAAGAAGCTAGCTATTTTTTTTCCCCCAGATCCAATTTTCAGTAGAGCTTCAGAGAGTGCAAAACATGAGTTTACTTTGACATGATCTTTAGCCAGTCTCTGATACACTCTCCAGAGATTGGATTAGGTAAATTTAGGTGGTATTATAATCATAAACTGTGAACAAAATCTTGCATTTCTTCACCAGCTATTTAAAAATTTTCTGAGGGGGAAAGTCTCCTTTCATTTGAAGAGAAGGAAAGCAAATGCAAGAATTTGATATTTTGATTAATATAATAATATACTTACCTTTCTTTTTCTCGGCAATGGGAAGCTTTGCATCATTTGATTTTGCTGCCTCTGAAAAATACAATTTTGTTAGCTTGCAAAGTGCAATTTTAAGCATGTCTTTCCTTGCCTTAAGTACAAATGTGTCAGTCCCCATTTTAAAAGCTATAATCACAATATTTTTGCAATAGTAACACGAGGGTTAGAATGTGTGCTGAATCAGGAATTAAGCAAACCAGAAAGTTAAGATGAATAAAGCAGTATCATATTATGAATGTCTATCCCTTTTTCATTATAGACCTACTGGAAGATTATTATTATCAAAATTCATAGCTTTATATATATCTGCTATAGCAGATATTTAGTATTAAAAAGGCTGGAAGTTCTCTTTATCATAAAATCACAGTTCATTACAACTGTTATAAGTATAATTTATCCCATTTAAAAAGATTCTATGATTTTACTGCTATGCTTTTGAACTGTGAAAATGAAATCCAGTATCTATATACTACTAAAATTCTTCTTTATATAACCATTAACTCGTAAAACAGTACATCATAGGGCAACAGTTTTTGAACAAAGGTACCTGAAATGAGCAAACATACAAAATGTGTCCCAAATCCAGGACCCATGATTCCCCAAGGAATAAAATTTGGAAAAGTTATGACTGCTTCAGCTGCTAGGGTGGTGCTACACTTACAATCCCTCACTTCCTGAAGGGAAGGAAGGAAGATTTCTAATGCGCCCTGCCAGCTTCCCACAAGGAAACTCAATAGAGAAGCTTGCAGGAAGTTGAAAGTTGCTCCTGCTCCCACTGCTTTTTTGCCTACCGATGGTCATTCTGTTCCTCTGTTTAGGTAAAAAAAAATATCTCTGAAACAATGACCCATTGGGGCAAGGATTGTCATATGTATGTATGTATGTATGTATGTATACATGTATACGTGTGTGTGTGTGTGTGTGTGTGTGTGTGTGTGTGTGTGTGTGTGTGTTAAGTGGCTGGGATTGAAAATCAACGGTTCATATAGGTAGGTAAAAACTAACTTACTCCATCATGGTTTCTATCTTGCTATTTTTCAAAAGCAATCTGAAACCAACCCACAATTGTCTTCAGTGTTATTGACCTTACAACACTAAGAACAAGAAAGGAGGAGGAGGAGGAGGAGGAGGAGGAGGAGGAGGAGGAGGAGGAGGAGGAGGAGGATAGAAGAAAACCTGTTACAGTAGTTCTAGGAGAAATGGGAGGGATAAACAATAAAGAGAGGGAGAGAGAGAGAGAGAGAGAGAGAGAGAGAGAGAGAGAGAGAGAGAGAGGAATGGAATGGAATGAGGAAGGAAGGAAGGAAGGAAGGAAGGAAATTTCACCTTCTCTCACTTCACTTGAGCCAATGAAGGGAAAATTCCCTTCATCAGCTCAGTTCCCCTGGTATTGAGCCAGGATATTACAAGAGTTTTGTTTTGTAATGGTTGGGATTATGATTGTGGTTAGGCTTGGGTACACTTCAATGTTATTGTCTTTTTTTATTTTTGCTTGGTTTCTTTTTGTCTTTCTGTTTTAACCCTAAGTTAGCCAAGCAGAGTCACAATTTGCAAGGTGGGTGGCCATATAAATTGATTAATCAATTTATCAAACATCTAAAATGTGAAACTGCTAAGTAGCTATTGATCAGAAAGCAATTAGAGAATAATGCAAAAGTTCTCGTCAAGCCCACCACAAATATTGTATTTTTCCAGCTGAAAACTTGCTTCAGACCTACTACTATTGAAGCAGGGTTGGAAGTAAATCAAGCAAGCTACCAATAGAAATAATAAGATGGGTTTGGAGGAGTTCGGAACCAGCTGGGAGTGGTGCAAACCCAATATGTGGAAGAGCTATTAGATGAAAGTGAACTAAAGTTAACACCAAAAAAGAGGACAATGGTAAATTAAGGACCCTCGTTTGTTCACTGGCAATACTGAGCCCAATTCTATAATATTATAGCAATAGCAGTTAGACTTATATACCGCTTCATAGTGCTTTACAGCCCTCTCTAAGCGGTTCACAGAGTTAGCATATTGCCCCCAACAATCTGGGTCCTCATTTTACCCACCTCAGAAGGATGGAAGGCTGATTCAACCTTGAGCTGGTGAGATTTGAACCGCTGAACTGCAGCTAGCAGTCAGCTGAAGTAGCCTGCAGTGCTGCACTCTAACCACTGCGCCACCTCGGCTCTTTATATGTAATGTTCCTTATATAACTATCTTAAATCAGTTTAGCAACAACAACAAAAACATTTCTGAAATCCTAAAATGGCCCTAGTTAAAAAAAAGAATAAGATCTTAGAAATGATATTTACCTTTTCCTTTGACAGCAATAGGAGGCTTCACTTTTTCTTTTGAGATATCTATGAAAACATTCATTCATTCATTCATTCCTTTTGTTTTGCATTTTTTCTTTAACCCCCCCCCCACACACACACATTTCTGGGTGCTTTTAAACCTTCATTTAATGTAACAAGATTATATATAGGTAGATCAAGTAAACAAAACCAATCATTATTTCCTTCCACAAGTTTTTCCACTCTCTTTGTTAACTCTATGGGCTTGAAAAGAATTTCTTCACTACTTATGCAGTCTGAAAATAAACTTAAAACGTTAAAAATATATTTCTTTACCCTTTTTCTTCTGGGTTTCTGTGGTCTTCATTAATTTTTCTTTCTCAGGTTCTGTGTAAAAGCACAGTGAGGAAACATTAGTCACATCTAGCAGTTAATAATTCCAAACTGAAGCTGCATCAAAAGGATATGCAGTTTTGTAGCTGAGTTTTGAGTTGGATATATTGCAAATTCTTTTCATGGTAGCAGTAGTAAGCATCAATAGTTAAAATCATGAGTGGAATCTAACTTTTTTCAAGCAGGGATTGGCCATAGCTTGTGTTCACAGAAAAAGAACTGCACTTATGTGACTCTTTCCATGACCACAGCACTTTTCCTTTGACTGAAATGTATTCTGTTCATAAAGAACATTAGATGCTTCTACGTGTAAGCATCAAAGTGCTGATTCTCTACAGATTTTTGCTACTATAAAAACAACAGGTGACCAATCACGCTGAATGTCAATAATGGATGGTGTTGCACTTTGACCTTTCAGATTCCAGGATTAGTAATGCTTTGACAGAAGTAGAGGAGGCAGAAATAGATGGACAGAAATAAATGGGGAATGATATCTTGAAAGCCCCCCAGTCATTTCAGATCTTCTTGTATCTCACTCAACTGGAATGAAAGAAGACTGTAGCTTGCAGCAATCCTAATTGCATTCAATTATAATTTGCCTGACTTGATGTGGCATTTTAAATGCAAGACTTTTAAAAGCCATGGAAAAGTACAACACCAAGCAATGAGTTGTGGAACCTATTTGCTAAGACAAGTCTCTGTGGTTACTAAATACTCAAATAATTTCCTACTTGCCTGACAATGTCTAGATATATGAATATACGAGGATGGTTATACTTTCATAACTTCTTTTGCTTAACTAGACAGCTTTCATACTAACTTTCAGCTGCTGTATTTAAGATTTCATTTATTTAGCAGCCATTACAATCTACTCCTACTCTAAAAGAATTCTGGGTGGCTAATAGCAAAATACAAATGAGATTAAAATATAAGAAACGATCTCAAACCACAAAACAACAATATAGATGTATTGCTGTTGCAAAAAAAGTATTGTAATACCAAGGAGGATTTGTGCTCTCTTTCTTTCTTGTATAAAATAGCTTCTCTTTTGTAATTCCTGTGCATGGCAGAGCAAAGTAAGAACTTAGATTTGGAAAAGTAAGTCTCTTCCTTTCACTTTCTCCACCAGTTTGCGCACATTGCATACAAATCCCAAAATCTCTTGCTCGCATTTTACTACAGTCCTCAATTTACACCCACAATTGAGCCCAAAATTTCTGTGGCTAAGAGTGACATTTGTTGCGTTTTTTCCCATTTTATGATTTTTCTCGCCACATTTGTTAAGTGAATCTCTGCAGTAAGTGTATTATGTCTGTAGTTTCTTTTTTATGCCAACATCCATCTTCTCAAAGCCACACTGTGTATTGGGGGCCTAAAATCATCATCCTGGCAATAGTATGTAGAGTTCCACCAGCCAAATCCTATTCATATTTACCCATTGGAGCCCCATTGTATTCTTAGATGCTGACTTCCAGTTAAGGCTGAAATTCTGACAACACTGATTGCCAAGTAAGCCTTATCATACTTAATGGATCTTACACATTTACAATGCATAGGAAAGTAAGATACGTACAATGCAAAGGAAAGCCTTTGACAATACCCAACCAGATGCCACACAATTGTTCCCTATGGACTTTATATTTAAATGAGAAAGAAAAGGAGAAGATTGGGTATTTAATAGATATGTGTAAATGATTTTATCCTTTGTCTTTATGAACCCCTGAAGGCATTTCAGTCTCATTTCACATATGCTTTTTTCCCCTGCTGTCTGCATTCATGTAATATTCAATATTAGCCTTGCAGTTAAATATTTCATATTTTATTCCAGCTTAATTGTTTGTATATAATCAAAAGCAGGAAGAATTTGGCAGTTTTATCATACTTATATTTTAATTTCAAGTTTGCTTTCAGCTGCTTATTTATAATCTTCACTTTTTAAAGAATTTAAAAGAAACATAATTTGTTTCTTTTTCCTTCATGTGTTCTACAAAATACATACCAGAGTTGTGTTAATTTTCATGCACATACAAATTATAGATGGTTGAAAATTTGGGTAAGCATATATTATATTATAACCCGGCAGTTTTATTTTGCAAATATACAATTATATTAAGTTGCGGAACCATCTTGAGAAGCTATATCCCTTAAAAGAAGCATACAAATATTTTAAATTCTGGTTTTACATCATAATAGTCTAATAGTTAATTGCCTGAGATGAATATTGCAGGATGGAAAGGAGAAGGGTAATACAACACAGGTGCTTACAATACAGAAAATTATTGTTACATTATTTGCAGCTCATCCATGTGTGAATTCATGGAAACCTCCTTTATAAAACTTACATTTTCCAAAAGCTCCAATGTTATCTGGGTTTTGGATATATTTGCTTTGGTATTATAATTAATATTACTACATGCTGAATGCTATAAAATAATTGTAAGTAATAATAATCTTTTGTAGTATTATTTATGCATTTCCAAATTTTAAGCGTATATGTGATCATATTTGTATAACTGAAATGGAAAAATTACTTTTTAATCCAGAAAACTAAAAGTACAGCACCACTAATATAAAATAGATGCCTACAAATAATGAATATATCGACACATTAATAAAACTGTGACCAGGGCTAATATTTTCTGCCGTACGAAGAATTGTGCAGTCACTTCTATGCTGTGGAAATGATAACTGAGCTCAAAATAATAGAACAGTAAAATACAATAATATTGACATTGTGCAATCTAAAGTATGATTAATTGTGCCCACATCCATCATTTCTTGTTTCTTTAACTGTCCACTTGGGAAGCATAGTGGACTATTTTTTTAAAAAAAGAAAAGAAAAATGAATTACTTTTACTCTTAATGAAGACTTGAAATGATCTTGTAATACTTTAAAATAATGAAAATAAAGAGAAATATTATTCATGGATAAACTGTCAGATAATTTATCATATCCACAAAATATATACATACTGTGACACACTTTACTCGATTCTTTGGAGTCTGATTTATCTGCAGAAGAAGAAATGAGAAAAATAATAAATCCCTTATTTCCTCATATAGTAGCTAAGACTATATGATTAATAGGAAACCGTATGAAGAAATACATTTATTGAAATCAAGGGGTAAACTTCATCAGATTAAAAGTCTATGTGGTGCCTGATCAATTCTTAACATTACCCAAGGACTCATCCCTTGAAATGGAAAGCAGCCAAAATCTCTGTTCTCCAATTATTTTGTTTCGGTTATTAGTGCTTTCCTTTAGAAAACCAACTTTAAAATGAAAAGATCATCACTGAGATTTTAATTAAAGAAGAGCCAATTACAAGATGTGTTTGAAACTATGAGTTCAGGCTTGAGGATGCTACTCATGTTTCCCAAGAATGCTTGTAGACAAAATGTAGAGGGAAGAAGACCAGGGAGAGATGAAATTGTAATTTAAATACCTTTTTGCAATTATTTACATTTTAAAAGGTCAGAATGAATTTCTGTATGCATATTCTTTGCTTTTCCTCAATGTACATATTCTAGTCAATATTTTTCTCTAATATTCACATCTTACAAGTACTTTACTCATGTACCTGCATCTCTTTACAATATTCTTTTTTTATTATTATAAAAATTTCTTTTATTTAAACAAACATTAAAAACATTGGACACGGTGTGACTATCCTGTGTGGTCAATTCTTTACATAATATTTACATAACAACAAATACTGTTATTGCTCAACATACATTGATATTTTTATCTTACATACAGTATGTATCCCTCATCATTATTTATTTACATATCTGAACCTTATTTAATTTCCCTTTTTCAAATCTTTAAGCTCTACTTCTCCGACTCTTTTTTTCCTTTCTATCCATTGATAAAATTTATCCCATATTTCAAAGTATTCCGTGTCCCCTTTGTCTTTCATCTCTAATGTCCATTTCTGCACATGTCAATATTTTTTTCATTATTTCTTCTTCCGATGGAATTTTTTCGTTTTTCCAGTATTGTGCATAGATCAGTCTTGCTGCAGTTATTATATGTAGAATTAGATATATCTGTCCTTTTTCATATTTCTCACTGATGATTCCTAGTAAGAAGAATTCTGGTTTCATATCTATGTCTTTGTTTAATATCTCTTTAAAATATTCTAAATTAGCAAATGATCGCAAAATTAATAAAGAAGAATATTTGTATATGTACTGTATATGTAGCCACTAGAATATAAACTGAGAGCAAACCTCATTCCTTACTAGCCCTGATGATGGAACCTAGTTTGGGTAATGAAAACAACCAAGCTCAGAGAGCACCTAGGATCCCTCATGGTAACAAAATTTGCAGAAATGGGAGAAAGGAAGGGCAATTGTATTAAGTTTATCTACTGCCCTAAAGGTGTAAATTAGAAATGTTTACAGATGGATTTCATCTCTGTCTTTATGAGGAGGAGATCCACGTATGAGCTATGCCCAGTTCCATGCCTTTTCATTATCTCCACCATGGACTGTCTAAAAAGGAATTCCAAGCTAATGAAAAAATTTAGAATCCCCTGCTGCAATCAGAAACATGAACTTTATGGCCATTCATTCTTTGACGGCATGAACAAGACTTCAGATGCTACCTCTGGATTTTTGGGAATTCATACTGGAGCTGATATCTTCTACCTACTGTATCACAAGTGACAGCATCTCACTGACTAAGACCGATCTCAGGAAAGTAAGTAGTCGTTGGACCAGATCAATGCTTTCATGGAAGATAACCAGGAATTTCAAATTCTCAAATAGACTAGGAAGTTGAACAAATATCCCCGATACAAAGGGCAATGACACACCAATCCAAATCTCTGCCTAGAAAAATACTTGTATGTTTCCCAGAAATCACTTTTGAATTGAGGGAGTCTTTGCTTATATTTATCCTGCTTCCACAAACACTTTCAGCTGACAATTTGAGACACTGTGGTATAAACATCACATTGTGCAGCCCGGAAAAGCAATAGCAATAGCACTTAACCTATATATTGCTTCACAGTGCTTTACATTCCTCTCTAAACAGTTTGCAGACTCAGCATATTGCCCCCAACAATCTGGGTCCTCATTTTACCAATCTCGGAAGGATGGAAGGCTGAGTCAACCTTGAGCCTGGTGAGAATTGAATTGCCGAACTGCTGGCAGCTGGCAGTCAGCAGAAGTAGCCTGCAGTGCTGCATTCTAACCACTGCGCCACCAAGAATGAAGGCAACTCAACTCTGTCATTGACTATGGGGCAGAGCTGGCTACATTTCTCTTCTCACTTTACCTAGAGAAACAGTTGTTTTCATTGAGGAAGAGGCCAAAAGGAACAAAGCAAAATGATGAAGGCAGGGTTGCAGCATCATGACACAAAGTTCTGCCTGGTTTGTATGGACATCACAACAATGCATGCATATAAAAAAGGGCAGAGTTTGCAGCATAACATTGTGATAATAGCAGCAAGTTTCTGCAGATGTCCATGGGATAGAATCAGAAAGATTGAAAAGAAACATGGGAATGAAACTACTCAAGTATCCCTTAAATCAGTGTTTCTCAAGCTTGGCAGCTTTGAGATGTGTGTTTTCCCCAGTCAACATGCTGGGAGTTGAAGTCTGCACATCTGAAAGCTGCCAAGCTTGAGAAACACTACCTTAAGTACTTAGGAGTAAAAGAAAACATTAATAATTTCTAAGTGTTCAGCTTAAACATCTAAAGAGTCATCTGACTTTGGACCCGGGCAAAGATATGTTTGCCTACATATTTACGTATGAAGCTATTGGTGTAGTCACTAAGGCCATTCTCACAAGAGATGCTACAATATCACATTTTACTTCTATATTTAAAATCTAATAGCTTGTTGGTTGATAGCAAAATAACTTTAATGATTTGATCTCCTCTAAGCTTGTCATTATCATTCCATAAATATTTGAAGTAACACTTTTTTAAAGGTAAGAAAATACTTAATGCAAATTACAATCGTGTCACGAGTAAGTTCATCAAAGATGTTGAAACTATTTTTTTTTAATTCTCTTATATGTTTAGGTCTCTGTGTCATTTAGTTTGTGTTATTTGGAATAAATATTAACTTTATATAGAATTAACTTTAATATTAACTTTATATATTTATATCAAATCCAATAAAATTTATTATAGCCCCAAGGCCAGATACAGACAAAATATCTCATAATAGAAGCATTACATCTTTCTATATATTGGTATAACGGGGAAAAATAAGTATAGTAGAATAAAAAAATAATGAAGAATTGGGAGTTATTTTCTAGTCCCTGTCCAAAAGAAATTAAAGAGAAATCACATGCCCTACCTTAAAATTTCTTCAAGATGAGATATAAGCTATAGTCCTTATACAGGGAACAATATAGTATCATATGGTTTAGAGCAGCGGTTCTCAACCTGTGGGTCGCGACCCCTTTGGGGGTCGAATGACCCTTTCACAGGGGTCGCCTAAGACCATCGGAAAACACATATTTCCGATGGTCTTAGGAACCGAGACACTGCATTATCGCGCCAAAGGGTCGCGGCGTGATGACATCATCGCGCCAAAGGGTCGCGGCATTAGGAAGATTGAGAACCACTGGTTTAGAGTTTTTATTGCTTCATCTCCACATGAACATAACTGAAGGTACATAGGAGTACTCTTAAAACATTCAAAAAGGACTGCTGAGGTCTAACCTTATGAAATATCAAAACTGGAATAGATGATTAAATAGGAGGCTGGAACAAATCCTTTTGGAAACAAATGATAAATATTGGGGTGTGACACCTTACTTAAGTTTGTTTGGAGATCTATATCCCAACATTCATTGCTTAAGGGCACTTGTAGCATTATTAAAACCTAAGGAGCACAGATTTTCCATAGAAAAGCCCAGCAATTGAATTTTACCTAGGACTTTTTAAAGACATGATGATTTTAATTGGTAACTAAGTACTAATGAGGACAAAACTATAGGACACAAAATTAACTGTGCCCAGAAGGAAAAAGAAGAAACCGTGCTCCAGCATCCAAAGAAACAATGCCTGATGTTGAAATTTATTTAAATTACCGGTATTTAAATCTTCACTTTATGTAGCGTTTTCCTTTATATCAATTCTATAACTTTTTCTATATTAAACCTGTATGCTGATTTGACCATTTAAATGGAAACATGATGAAGTCCACTTTCTATACCTACATTTGCCCCACAGTACAGATTGTCCTCGACTTATGACCACAATTGGAACCAGAATTTCCATTGTTAAGCAAAGTGATTATTAAGTGAGTCGGGCCCAATTTTATGATCTTTTTTGCCATGGTTGTCAAGCAAACCATGTGGTTATTAAGCAAATCTGGCATTCCCCCATTGATTTGGCTTGTTGGAAGGCATCTGGAAAAACTGTAACTTCAAATGGCCATTAACTGAATGGTTGGAAGTCAAGGACTACCTGTAAGCAATGCAACTTCTTTAAAGATCCACGTAGATGGTCAGATATTGTTATAACGTAAAAGAATAATGCCTATGCCATAAAGTGTTCATCTCCCCTTAAAGCCTTTTATGCCACAAATCAAGTTGGTTAAAAGAATTTAGGCCACAAAAGATGACATGTCTAGATAAACGGTTACATTTTGTCTCTGCACTTGGGTACATACAAACTGAGTTCTGTCAGAATGATGCTTCCCAGACAGATTGAAAAGACTACTCGCCGAGATAGTTAAAAGAGACAAATTCAAGGTTGTCCATTTCTTGAAATATGAAATGGGCTTTTTTTAAAAACAGCTCTGACACTTGCTTTAGATAATATCAGCTTCACTGAGTTTCTTTTTTTACCTTGTTCTGCTGCCTTGCTAGGTCTTTCTTCTTTCTTTTCTTGTAAAGCTGCAAAACAAAGATAAAGGACATTGTAACACAGCTAGTCTCAAAGAGAATGGCTTATGCAAACAAAGGCCTTTTGAAAAAGCATTAAATCTCTACCGCTTATTTGCAGTGACATTTTTGCATATTGATTAGATCATAACAGATCATTTAAAATTATTCAATAACATTACATTTATGTCTTCTAAGAAATCTATATCTAGATTACAATCTTGCAGAATTGCAGAGCGATAAAGAACATGATACAGGTGGTCCTCAATTTATGACCAGAACTGAGCCCAGAATTATGGTCATAAATCATGCTGATGGTTAAGTGGGTCATCAGGTGACCATGATCAATTTTACAATCTTTTTTTTGTGGCGGTCCTTAAGCAAATTCATTGTCTACAGTGACCGTTTTTTTTGCTGGAAACCTGAAGTAAATGCCACTTTCCAGCCAAAAAAAAAGATTGTAAATCATAGCCATGTGTCTGCCGGACACTGCAAATAGCCATAAATATGGGCTGGTTGCAGAGCACTCAAAATGTGATCACATGACTGGGGGGGTAGCTGCCAGAGCTTAGAATCTGTGTTGCAAGTAGCCCTATAATTAAAATAATATAAAATCCTACAATATGTTGATCAACCTGAATGCATTTACCTGGATGTCTTCCCTAGTTAGTTAGTGGGAGTTAGTGGGAGAAGAGCATTGTGCATCAATAGACATAAGGTGCATAGATTGAGAGGTTATCTTCCTTGAAATGGCTGTGAGAAATAAACTAGAAGCATCTGTTGCTATTCTTAATTGCATTTGGCTTGTTATCTGAATCCTAAACTACCCACTGTTTTACCTATCCATTGTTAATCACTGTGCATCTGATTTGTAGGCTGAAGTTCATCTTAAAGATAATTCTTTAAATTCTTTAAATTCCCCTTGCAGCATGGCAAAGGAGAAGAATGTGCAGCTTCTGTGGAAAGCTTCAGCAGATTTAGGATACAGTCTACCTCGGCACTTGACTACTTCAAAACTCATCAAATTTGGTATTCAACACGTTTTGAAGCAGAAATCTTGTCCCAGGACTCGTCTTTCTGCCAGTAGTTGATGGCTGCCTTGTGATTCACTATTTCTTCTGGCCAAAATAGCGGGTCACGTGGTAAGTCACGTGGTTTTCTTAATACTCATCAGTTTTAGTATTCGTCATGTCTTCTGGAACAAATTATTGACGGATACCAAGGTACTACTGTGTAAGCTAATGAAGCACAGACTGGAAGGCACCACAGGCTGGAAACCAGGAGACTGTGACTTCTAGTCCCACCTTAATCATGAAAGCCAGCTGGGTGACCAGTTACTCTCAGCTCAAATCCCCTCACAGGGTTGTTGTTGGGGGGGAAATAAGAGAGGAAGGCATATTATATATGTTCGCTGCCTTGATTTATTTATAAAAATAATGAAGGCAGGATGTAAATAAATAAATAAGCATGTTTTTAATTCCAAAGTCATAATAGATCTAAGTCATAGTCTTTCTTCAAAAAAGGAACCACAAATTATGTTAATGTACAGTATTATTTACATAAAAAATAAAACTTATTTTAAAATAGGAGTCACCTATGTGTGAGTTGGGCACCTATATAAATTTATTTTTAATGAGTAATTAAATAAATAATGTTTAATAAATAAAAACAGAAAGCTTCTCATACATTGAGTTAACATGGAATGGACCTGAGAAATCTGGAACTGTAATATGATCCTAAATAATTTAGAGAAGGAAATCAACTACAAAATGTTACTTTTAATACAAGTGATAGTTCAACACTGAAAACACTTTTAACAAAAAAGCAGTAACGACTAACTGTTACGGTGCAAAAGGGAAGTGTATGATCTCAAGAGACACTACAAACCCAGCTCTCAGAATTATTGAACTGAATGAAGGTGTCTACAACCCTTCTCTGAAAATTGGCTAGGGATCAGACTGCACAGCATTCTCGATATAAGTATATAAATATTGGAAATAACATTCCTGAACTTTTGGCTTGTGGGTTCCTCCAACAGCTGCAAATACAGTAAGAAAATATTCTGAACACTATATAGAACCTCAAAATCCTTAAAACACACATTTATTTGTATACATTACCACTGATATCCCAAGTGGTAGCTACCCAATCTAATAGCACCATAAAAGCTTTAAAAGCCTAAGAAATAATAAAATCCTCATGAGAAATCCAGTATGTAGCCATGTAGAACGAAGCAATATTTTCAACTCTTTTTAAAAAAGCAACTAGGGATGAATCTGGTAGGAGAGGAGAAAGATGTTTTTGAATCAGTGACCCCCCTGGTGTAAAACAAAAACAAAAACAAAAGCGTATTTGTGTTACTTCCCAACACTCTTTTCTTTCCTGAAGAAGGCTGGAAAAATGTTTTTTTAAGATTTTCCAGAAAGATCCTAACAAAAGTGGATTCTCCCAACAGAACATGATCTAATTACTTGAAGATTGCTTAGTGGGGATCTGGAGTACAAGGAAATACATAATGAGCATTCTAAAAAGAAGCATTGATAACATGTTTTCCTGAAACCCTTGGAGTTCCACTGCTAGATAGAAGGGTTGCCTGGCTCCACATGGGGCAGCTGCACCCATCATCATGAGATGGTTTAAGATTGTACAGTTTTGAAACATACATGGGCATTTTATTTTCTGGCCTTTGAGTTTATTGAATCACTACAAAACAAAAATAAAAACAACAGAAAAATTACTATTTGTAGAAATGTTGCTGCTACATGGCATTTTCACAGCAGCTTTACTGTATGCCTTGCCTGAAAAGTGTTTAAAGCTCCCAGCGGCAGTGCCGATGAATGGCTAAGTGAGCAAAATGGAAGTCTTCCAGAATTGGACCTGGCATCCTTCTTTATATATTTCCAGCATATGGCAGTGATCTAATGTATGCATTGCCTTCTTCTCACCTAGATGGGTTATGTGGCAGCATAAACTTTTCTTACATGCTAACTTTTTTTTTTTTGATTAGGGTTGAAGGATAGATTCACTGCTTCAAAAATGCAGAGGTATATATGTACAGAGAAATATGTACTCAAAACCATGTTTGTACTTATTATATACTCATATTAATGTTTATACTTTGCTGTAATCATATACTGTACATGCTTGACAAAATAAATAAATAAATAAATAAATAAACAAACAAACAAACAAACAAACAAACAAATAAATAAATAAATAAAATCTTGATTAATAATGGCTTCTTCCCCAATGATGAATATGCCAAAAACAAAAGCACCGTTCATCCCCAAGGGGGAGCGGGGATTACAAGTAGTCCTTGACTTATGACTGTTTGTTCAGAGGCCATTTCAAATTATGATAGCACTGAACAAAGAGACTTACAACTTGACTTTACAGCTGCTTCAGCCCTCCTGTGGTCATGTGAACAAAAATCTGGCTGCCTTTAGCACCAACTATAGGATGCTGTAGACACCTCACCTGTCTATTTTTCCCCCATCCTGCCATGCTGGATCCTTTGGGCTTACGTCCCAAACAGCTGAGCCTTCACAGCCCTTGGGCCTCCTCCACCCCACTGTCATGCCTCACTTCACTTACTTTTTCTGAAGATCACCTTTGGGAAGAAGAACCAATCAATCCTCCATGCAGCCTTCCTATACAGAGGCCATGTGGTGCTCTCCCGGAAGTGAGCAGCATTTGGGGAGTGGCCACAATTTGGCTCACTCCAGGACGGTAGAAAACAGCCTCTACCACTCTCAGAAAGGTGCCCACTTATGAGGTGGCACCATACAACCTCTGTATAGGAAAGCCATGAGGCAGATTGGATGGTTCTTTTTCCCAAAGGTGATCTCCAAGATATGATAAAGTATTCAATTACTTAGTCTTTGCTTAGTATATAGATCATCCACATATTTTTTTATGTTTGATAATAAAGCACTACTTTAAAATATAGCAACACTTTGAAAAAATATTTGAAGAACACCTGATATTTATTTTAGTGATAAAGGAATTACATCCCCAGAGCAGTTTACACATGTCATATGCAGGAACAGAATTACTAATAAAATAGTATGTTGTGTTATGCATTTCCATCCGCTTATATGAGTTTGGGAAATGTTTGCCTCAATAGGACAATGCAATAACAGCTGTGCTTCTTGAATTGGGGATGTTATCAGGTCTATAGTAGTATTCATGAGCAAAGTTCTCCCTCCCTCCAACTTATTGATATACAATCATATCTTGTAGCATCATCTCCTTCTGTCAAGTGTGTATCTTTGTCTCCTCTGTCTCTCTGTCTCTGTCTCTCTCTGTCTCTGTCTCTGTCTCTCCTCTCTGTCTCTGTCTCTGTCTCTCTCTCTCTCTCTCTCTCTCTCACACACACACACACACACATACACACTTGAGCAAAAGGTAAATATTTCATTTCAAAATGGCTTATTAAGATTGGAGAGAGTCAAGATATTCAGTACATCAAATATCATATTTGCATTTGCATAGTTTGCATGAAGAATAATTAATAAGTTTTATAAAAGTTGATTTGCTAGAACTATTCTGACTGAAGAATACCAGATTGCCAGACATACATAAAACAATCTATAGTGAGTTTTTTACATGGATATACAATGTAATTTCAGAGATACCCTGCAGGGAGCAGAGTATAATCTGTTATCCAAGTTATCTTTTAAAAAGTTAACTTTTTAGTTAAATGGCATGCTGATTTCCACAGGCTTGCCTTAATGTATACTGGGTGTTAAAAGTAAAAAGTGCAATTTTCTGAGTTTATTTTTACAAAGGACTTGCCAGTTTTATTTACATGCACATCCTTCTTTGGCACTTTGGCTAAAATAGTGAAAGATTTTTGTTACTGTAAATTTTGAAGCTGGATAATCAATATCTTTTATCATAACTATATGTTTCAGGGAAGGATAAGAAAATAAAAGCATTTTCACCTGTTTCCATTGCCTTTTCTTTCTTATGCAGTTCTAGAAGAGGAAAACCAGAGTGTTATTTCTTCATTTGAATGCTTATAGTTCCCCCTTGTTCCCTTGTGGTTACCTACTACTGCTGTCAGATGCAGTAGCAAAGGCAGAGGTAACAGAAGAGGCCATGAAAGAAAGATAAGGATCTGCACTTGGCTGGAAGGCTTCATGTGACTCAGAGAGCCAGGCTGGTAGAGAAGGAGAATTATGAAGTGGAAGATGGAAGAGAGGTTAAGATGGCATGATGAGGGGTGCCATCAGCTGTGCTGTTTTGCAGGGCTTATTGGTGGGAACAGCACCAATTGGGAAGGACCAGTTGTGGTCTTCCACAAATTCCAGATCCCCTTAAACTGACCCTACTCTCAACCCCCCCCCCAAAGGAAAGGCAAGCTGCAAATTGGAGAGATTTCATCTCCTTGATAGTCACAATTCATGATGGATGGGATGGTTCAGTCCATTTGTAGAATAATGAAACCCAGTGGCTTGCCAACATTAGAGAATCCATCTCTAGGCAACACAGAATGATTATGGAGGAGGTCTATTTCTGTTTTCTAGATTGCCTGGAGCAAATTCACCATTTCTCAGTAGCAAGCTAGCCCTGAGATGGAGGAACCTTAAGTGACAATATGTCCTCTACAAACAGTAAATAGACTATCTTGAATCTACAGCAATGGGGCTATGTAGCTGAGACCACAGTGGTCAAAATGTATACGTTACATGCCCTTAATTTTATTTCACTTAAAACTAAGTGCTTAAAAGTGGAAAATGCAAATTCATACATAGCCCAAAAACACACATAGGTGTGTTTTTGCCCAGATCCTACCAGATTCCTTTATATGCACATCCTTCTTAGGTGGCTTGGCTAAAAAAATAATAATAAAAAAATAATAAAAAGTATTTTGGTTATAATACATTTTATACATAGATAATCAATATTCCTATCATAACTATTTGTTTCAGGAAGCAAAGGTTAGAAAATAAAAGAGTGCTTACCTATTTGTATTGACTTTTCTTTCTTATCTGGTCCTAGAAAGTAAGAGAAAGACCTGAAGAAGATGATCCTAGATAACTTATTGTGGGCATTTTTACTTTTTTTATTTTGCTAAGATCTTACCAGTTTCTTTTACATGAATATCCTTCTTTGGTAGCTTGGCTAAAATTAAATAATACAAACTTGGGGTTATTATCAATTGTAAACAGGGAACTAAAAATAGGACATGGACAGCATACTTACCAATTTCTACTGGCTTTTCCTTCTTGTGTGTTTCTAGAAAACAAGAGTCAAGAAAATGATTTTTCATTGAATGATCCTTTCTACATTTGATGGTTTATTTTCATCAATTAGCCGCTGCTCTTATGAAACATTCCTGTAGTCTTTTCTTAATTTTCAAGATGGAAAGTGGAATTTTCCAAATTTATTCTTTCTCAAGTCTTACCAGTTTTACTTGCTTGCACAGGCTTTTTGGACAGCTTGGCTACAATAAAAAGATTTAAAAAGGTCAATTATTGTAAATGCTGAATATGGATTATCAGTATGTATAACACATCTTTCAGGTAAGGTTATTTCAGGAAAATAAGAGTGTGCTTACCTATTTCAATCGGCTTTTCTTTCTTGTCTGCTTCCAAAAAGTAAGAGGAAGGACAAAAATATGAATTCTGCATTTGGGTATTTAAAATAAAAAGTGTTTCGTTTAATACATAACAGAGAAGCAAATGATGGAGTGAGGTACTTAAGAGGCAAAAAATGTAATTCCCCAATTGAAACTAAATTGGGATTGAAGGAACTGCTCTGACTAGATAACTCAGCTTTGGCAGACTGTACTTTATTATCTATTCATTCACAGATTTCCCCTCTGGTGCAAACACAGTGGTGGCCTCTCCTCCTACTTTTGTTGCTGTCAGATGTGACAGTAAAGTTCTCTCACAATGAGAGATTTAAGAGAAATGGCATCTGGGGGAAGAAGAAGAAGTATAAGGAAGGGTCCAAACTTGGTTAGGATGTGGGAAGGATACAGTCAAAGAAGAAGTAAAAGGTGGGTGATGGAAGAGAGGCTCAGATCAATAGTGGAGGGGGAGGGGTCGTGCATGTCTTGCTAAGGCTGCCATGGAGGTAATAGATGGAAATAATAAACTTAGGGATTATTCACCAGTATTGGTGATTTATGAGTTCATTATTCCAAACAAAGCCTACCAGCTAGACAGAAGCAAGGACAACCTCCAAATAGGAAAGATCTAGTTTTCTAGTAGCCACAGTTATAATGATATTGGATTCACAAGGATTCATGGCCAGATGGGATGGTTTGGTCCTATTGTGGGGTAACTGAAATTCAACAATTTACCAATTCAGTCATACAGGAGATCTGCTGTATGACCTCCTGAGATCATCTGGATTCCAGCCTGCCTCAGCAGCAAGCAAACCCTAACATAAAGCACCTCATGTGAACACATATCTTCAAGCAACAGCAAGCAAATTATGTTGGAGTAGGGCAAGGAATGACTATTAAGAACCCAAGAGTGGGCAGAAGGCACTCTATTATCCATCCTCATCATTTGATTTCTTCAGTCAGACACTTTTTCACATTTTGTTTCAGCAAAAACATCTCTATAATCTTGAGTTAACTGATGGCAACTGTAAATTGCTACATTTGTTTTTACCCAAATCTTACCAGATTCTTTTACATGGATATCCTTCTTTAGCAGTTTGTCTAAAATAAAAGTATATACGTACTGAGTTATTATAAATTTTGAACAACTCTACCATATCATTTGCTTCAAGAAAATAAAGGAGGTACAATGACAACGTACACACCTATTTCTATTGGCTTTTCTTTCTTATGTGTTACTAGAAAATAAAAGAAAGATCAGAATATGATTTCTGCATTTCAGACTACAAAATAAATATTAATTCCATACATTAAACATGTTAAAATCATAGAGTGAGATCACTTTAAGTCAGTGATCTGACTTAATTCCACAATTAAAAGAAAGCAGAGTTGACAAGACCCTTCTGGCCAGACAATCTTTTGTTAATTTTCAAAATGGAAAGTTGAATTTCACAGGTTTTTCCCTCTGAGGTCTTACCTGTTTGGTTTGCATGCACAGCCTTCTTTGGCAGCTTGGCTAAAATGAAATGATTATTATAAATGTTGAATATGGATAATGAGTTTTTAGAACAAATCTTTCAATTAAGCATAGGTGGGAAAATAGGAGCATGCTTACCTGTTTCTATTGGTTTCCCTTTCTTATTTGCTTCTAGAAAGTAAGAAGACCAGAAAATTATTTCTACATTTGATTGTTTATAGCAAGCAGTGGGTGACACTCTACATAGAATTATATCATAGACTGAGATGCCCTGAAGTTAAGAGAGTCTTTTAATTTGACAGTTAAAGTGAAGCATAGACTGAGTGGGGTCTTTTGACTAGAAAATCCAAGGGGGGCAGAATGTAGTCTAACATCCAATTTTGCAACTTTAATTCAGTATAATTCACTAGTTTTTTGGCACATTCATTTCCACAGCATGTGTTTACATAGTAATTGTCCCAGAGTGGAAAATGGGATTTTCTAGACATAGTCTTACATAGCACTTACCGGTTTTATTTACATGCACATCTTTCTTTGGCACTTTGGCTAAAAAAAAACCCAAACAAACATTTTGACCATGACATAGATTGAACACAGATAATCAAAATCCATTTAATTCCCATGTGTTTCAGAGAAGACACAATAAAGGAATGCTTACCCATTCCTCTTGGCTTTTCTTTCTTGTGGGGTTCTAGAAAGTAAGAGGAAAACCAGACAATGATGTCAACATTTGGGAGTTGGGAGGGAAAGGTTCTGCCCCTGGCACAAAGACAGTGGTTTGTTCCTTCTCCTCTGCCAATTAAAGGAAATGGCAGCAGAGAGAAGAGGAACAGGAGGATGGAAAGGAGTTATTTTATTTCTCTTCTTAGTTATTTTTTTATTGCACATTCATTCCCATAATTTTGTGTTATGCTGTACTAAATGTTCAAAGTAATTTCTACATTTGATCTTACTCATGTCTTACTGGATTTTTTTTAACATGCATATCCTTCTTTGGCAGCTTGGCTAAAATAAATGCTTTTAAATATTGGTTTATTATAAAGTTTGAACAGCATATTACATCCATATGTTTCATAGAAGCAAAGGGGAAAGAATAAGAACATAGTTAACTGTTTCTAGAAAATCAGAGACCAGAACATTATTTCTGTGTTAGAGTGTTTTATAGTAAAGTAAGATCATGTTTATAAAGAATAAAATGATAGAGTAAGATCACTTATAGACAGTGAGACGTCTCAATTCACAATTAAAATGGAGATTGAATAAGCTTTTCTGACTAGATAATCCATAGTGGGCAGAATGCAGTATATTAATCATCTTTGATATTATTCCACTACTTAGTCACTTTTCTTGGTCACTTATCCTTAGTCACTTACTAAGTATGGAAAACTCATTTCCATAGATCTGTCTTAATTTACAGTAAATGCATATGTTTTTACCCAGGTCTTACCAGATTCTTTTACATGAATATCCTTCTTTGGCAGCTTGGCTAAAATAAAAAGATTATGCATTTTAATTATGATAAAATCTGGAACCTAGGTTATCCATATTCATGTGTTTCAGGCAATCATGCAAAGATTAAACACAGGTGCATACTTACCCATTTCGGCCAACTTTCCTTTCTTATGTGATTCTAAGAAAGAAGAAGACAAGAATATGATTTCCGTATTTTAGTGTTCATTGCATAGTGTGGGATTATTCCATATATTACAAACATCTGGGGCACAGATGTAAAAAGAGAAGGTTCCTTATTTTGCATAAGTACAGTAGTTACTTCCTCTTCCTGTTCTACTCTCAGATGTGAGAGTAAAGTTTTCCCATGAGCAGAGATTTAAGAGAAATGGCATTTAAGGGAAGAGGACTAAGTATAAGGAAGGGTCCATACTTGGCTGAGATGTGAGAAGGATACAGGCAAAGAAGAGGTAAAAGGTGGGTCATGGAAGAGAAGCTCAGATCAACAGGAGGGAAGTGTCATGCAGTGTCTTGCTAAAGCGGCTATGGAGGTTATAGACAGGAATAATAAACTTAGGGAAAACCCAGTGTTGATTATTAATGAGTTCAATATTCCAAACAAGACCTACCAGCCATACAGAAGCAACGACTACCTCCAAACAGGAGATACTAGTTTTCTAGTAGCCACAGTTAACATGACATTGGATTTACAAGGATTCATGGCCAGATGGGATGGTTTGGTCCTCTTGTGGGATAACTGGAATCCAATAGTTTATCAACTCTAAAGACTACTTCTTTGGGCAACTCTGCTTCTGTTTTCTGATGGAAAACACCACAGTATGGGTTGATCACCTGAAGAATTCCAGCAGCAAACAAACCCTAAGCTGAAGCATCTCCTGTGAGGACATATCTTCAAGCAATGGTAAGCAAATAATCTTGGAACAGGTTAAGGGATGAGTACTAGAAAGCCAAGGATGGGCAGAAGGCATTCTATTATCCAGACTTACCATTTGATTTCTTCAGTCAGGCACATTTTCAAGCCAAACTCATGTTGTTGGTCTTGGGTTAATTTATAGAAGGAATTGAAGGTTGTAAGTATAAGGTGCTAGAATTGTTTTACTCAGCCCTTACCAGTTTCTTTTAAGTGCACATCACTCTTTGGCAGCTTGGCTATAATAAAGGGATATAAGTACTAAGTTATTATAAACATTAACAACTTGTTTAAACTATTTGCTACAGGGAACTAAAGGAGATACAGTGACAACATGCTTACCAGTTTCTGTTGGCTTTTCTTTCTTATGTGTTTCTAGAAAATAGGAGGAAGATCAGAATGTGATTTCTGCATTTCATGGTGCAAAATAAAAGCAGGGTGTGTGCTTATAATTCCATAGATTAAAATCATAGAGAGATCCTTTTAAGTAAGCAAGTCTTTTAAGTCCACATTTAAAACAACAGGTAGAAAAGGAACTTCTGGCCAGATAATCTCATTGGACAGAACATAGTCTCCTATCTATGCTTGATGTTTTATTTCACTTTACTTATGGAACACTACTTTCTGTAGTTTTTATTAATTTTTGAGGGCATCAAATGGAATACTTTATATTTTTTTTCCTCAGGTCTTACCAGTTTTGTTTGCATGCACAGCCTTCTTTGGCAGCTTGGCTAAAATGAAAAGATTATGATAAATGTTGAATCTGGATAATCGGTACCTGTAACACATCTTTCAGGTAAGCATAGGTGGGAAAATAAGACCATGCTTACCTATTTCTATTGGTTTTTCTTTCTTGTCTGCTTCTAGAAAGTAAGAGGGAGACCATGATTTTTGCATTCCAAATTTCAAAATAAACAGTCTATAATTTAATACTTAACAAAGAATCAAGTCACAGACCGAGAGCACTTCAATTCCACAAGCAAAACTAATCTGGGATTGAATAGATTCTGGATTCAGTTGGCAGAATGCACTTTATTATCTATTCTTTTTGTTTGTTTCTGTGTTTTTCTTCTTAAGGCTTATATGTCTTCTAAATTGAGAATAAGACTCAATTTAGTTGAGTTGCCATCCCTTCTTCCAGTAATAGGACTAAAATGCAACACATTCATGTTTTCATGGTAGTGCTTATCTGCCAGCAAACAAGGAAATATTTCTTCTAGATCACCCACAATCTGGCGCCAATATCAAGGTCCATTTTGAGGACATCTCCTTAAAAAATGGCAAGCAGACCATCTTGGAGCCAAAGGAACAGGACTGTGTGGATGAGGCCTAGGTAAACCACAGTTTGAAGAATATAGTATACTATTCATATTTTGAGCTTTATTTTAGTAGGTAGTCACTTAGGATGTGTAACATCCATTTTCATAGTTCTTCTGTTAATTTATACTAAGCATTCAAAGGGAACATAGCGATTTCTGAAATATGTTTTCACCCCAGTCTTACCAGATTCCTTTACATGCACATGTTTCTTTGGCATTTTGGTTAAAAGAAGATATAAAGATTTCAGTTATTCCACATTTTGAACATGTATAACCCATATCCATGTCCAATATCGTGTTTTGTGGTTTTAAAAGAAAGAAAATATTAACATACTAACCTATTTCTATTGGCTTTTCTTTTTTATATGATTCTAAGAAGTAGGAAGAAGAACAAAACATGATTCTCCATCAGTCTATATAGCAAAGAGTGTGTTTATTGCATATATTACAAAGAGTGAAATGATAGAGCAAGATCACACCCATACAACAATTCCATGATTCACCAATTAAAATAAAACTGGGATTGAACGATCCTTTCCGCCTTCCTTCCTTCCTTTCTTCCTTCCGTCCTTCCTTCCCTCCCTCCCTTCCTCCCTCCCTCCCTCTGTCTCCAATTTACAGTGACTAAGCTACCTCTTTCCATTAATAGGATTGAAATACAGTACATTCCATATATATAATACACAAAAGAACCACAAATAATCCACAATTGCTGATCTTTCTTTTGGCCAACCACATCCACCCCACAAAGGCTCTCCAGAATAGCCACTTTTTAATAACTTTCCAGAATTGCAGCAAGGAGGGGGACAATCTCATCTCTGGTGCCCCTGCTTAAAGGAGGGAGAACAACAAGGCGCTTTGAAAGCAATTTTCTCCATGAGTGGAAAATGGGCAGATTCCAACTGGTGAACGCTGTCTTACAGATGCATAAATTTATTTTATTTCTTAGATTTATATTTCGCTTTTTCTTCCTATGGAATGCATAGTGTCCACTCCTCCCATTTCTGCCATAGTGACAGCCCTGTTTCCTTGATTGGACTGAGATAAACTGCCTGAAACTCCCCCATGGTTTCTATGGCTAAATGTGCATGTCTCTGATACCAGCCCAATACCATAACCATTATATTCTTTCCATCTGCCATTTTATTTCACTGATTACTCACTTGTCAAATCTTATACATATCCATAATCTTCTATTGATTTATACAGTGTTTAAACTTATTTTTTTTAACTCAGGTCTTACCAGATTCTTGAATATGGATATCCTTTTTGGGCTGGGATGCTGAAAAACAAAGATATTGGGTTTACATACATTCTGGGCTGCTCTATCAATATATTTCAGGGAAGCCAAGACAAAATAACAGAAAATAAGCTCAAATTTACTAATTATACTAAATGTTAAAAAATTCCTCCCTCCCTCCCTCCCTCCCTCCCCTCTAATTTTCTAGATTGCTTTTTTTCCCTTGTGCTTACCAGTCTCTTTCACATGCACATCCTTTTTTGGTAGCTTTGCTGAAATAAAAAAGTGTAAATATTGGGATATGATAACTTTAAACATTATAGCATTTCAATATGCTTCACTGAGGGCAAGGTTAGATAGCATGGATATTCTTACCTATGTCTATTGGCTTTTCTTTCTTATGTGTTTCTAGAAATTAAGAAGACCAGAAGATGATTTCTGCATTAAATTACAATAAATAGTATTATTTCTTCCCATTTCTTCCCACAACAACTTTGTGAGGTTGGTTGGGCTGAGGCAGATAGACTGGCCCAAAGTCATTTACTCAGGCTCCGTGGCTGAATATAGACTTGAACCTAGGTCTCCCTGTTGCCAGTTCAACCTCTTAAGCACTTCATCAACTTGATTCTTGTTAACCATTTTACTTCAGAACTTAAGTACTTTTTTCCTCACCTCTTCCAGGTAGACTCAAGAAGGAAATCAATTCCAAAGGGAGGCTAAAACTACTTTTATTGAGTTTGGTTATAATACCAAATTCTTGCAAATCAGATTGTGCTGTACCTCATCCTCTTCTCCCTTAGTAAATTAGGGAGGCATCTGCCTGAGCCACTTGCAAATGTTATCTAGATATTCTGGACTTAAAAAATGTTTCATCCCTTGTCATCTTGTCAATGGAGTTTGCCTACCACTATCAAGGTCATTTTCCTTACTCTCTACATTTTTCCTATAACACATCTATTTCCACTGTCTCATGTTAATTTATATTAAGTGCTAAAAGTAAAAAGTGCTTAGTGGAAAGGGAGATATGAATCCATGGCAATGATTATTCAGCATCTCTTCACTCACTGACCACGAGGGGGAAGCTGGATACACATAGATAATTCAGGATTTGTTTTGCTTCCCTCTTTTATCTATCTCATTCTGCCTGCTGTTTGTTTTATAGGCTTGCTAATCTGAATTCATTTCCTTCTGCATTTGCTCCAGAAATATATGCATGCAATGTATTTTCTTTAACTTTTCCCCTGGTAGGATGTAGCTAGCTTTGCCTATTCCTATAATGTATCGTCTATGAGCAACTCTCTTTTCTTTTATAGATATTAAACCTGTACAACTAGTAGTAACTCAGGTCAAGTTCCAGCTCACACAAACACACCACTCTTACATAAAGTGTACTTTGCTAGATTTATTTTTATCCAGATCTTAATAGATTCTTTGATAAGCTTATCTTTCTCTGAAAGCTTGGCTAAAATTATTGTTTTAGGTTACTATAAATTTTGAACAGTACACCATGTCAGTGCTGCAGGGAGGCAATTGGAAAAAAAAGAGAGAATGTTTACCTATTTCTACTGTTTTTTCTTTCTTATGTGGCTCTAGAAATAAGAGGAAGACAAAAACATTTCTGCATTGGAATGTCCAGTGAAGTCAGTGAAACTTTTAATTTGATATTCAAAATGAAGCCAAATTGAGCAGGTTTTTCTGAATCGAAAATCCAGAAATGGTCATAATGTAGTCTTTCATCCAGGTTGGTCATTTTAATTCATTGGTTTCACAGAACACCCATCTTCATAGAGTTATGTTAATTTATAGCAATTCTTTAAAAAGAAAGGTGCAATTTTTTAGATTTATTTTTACATGGCACTTATCAGTTTTGTTTACATCTTTCTTTGGCACTTTGGCTAAAAGAAAAAGATTCAAACATTTGGACTATGACATAGATTGAATCCAAATGATCAATACCCCTTTAATGCCCATATATTCCAGAGGAGTGCAGAAGACAAAATAAGAGAGCCCTTACCCATTTCTCTTGGCTTTTCTTTCTTGTGGAGTTCTAGAAAATAAGAGGAAAACCAGAACATGATGTCAACATTGGGTGTTCATATTATTAAAGGGAAAGATTCTTCCCCTGGCACAAAGACAGTGGTTTGTTCCTTATCCTGCTGTTGTGGTCAGGGGTCGCAGCAATGTTCTCTGCCAAGTTCAAAGTTAAAGGAAGGGGCAACGGAGGGAAGAGGAACATGATGTGGGAAAGGAGTCACCCTTGGTTGGAGGCTTCTAATGGGGAACGAAATCAGGCAGGCAGAGGAGGATTACTATATGGACCAGGACAAGGGATATAGATAGCTATGTAAGAAATGGTCCTGGAATAAGCAATATCTGGTAAAGCTATGAGGAGATTACTGTGATGGTATGTGAAAATGACCTTGAGATACAGAAGCAAGACCTCCAACCTAGTCAGTGGTCTGATAAAAGGCAGCTTAGTCTGCCGGTGGGGGAAAAGCCTGGGAAGCATTTCAGAAGGGACCCTCCCTCTAAAAGACTAGGAAGGGGAAGTGATAAATACTTTCAGTCTTGCAAGATTCTTTTTAAAGGCTAATGATTCCTGATGGGTGTACTTTACTTAGAGAACACTCAGTTTTGGTTTTGGTAGACCAACTTTCCCTTAAAAGAAGGGGTAAACTTTAAAACCACTAATAACCACCAAAACCAAGAAAAACAAATTACCCATAAAAATAAGGAAGCTCCAATCCAAAAAAAGATCTCTTTGGCGAAAAACCAAAACTGGCTACGTTGCTAACTTTAAAAGCCGCTACAAAAATCTATGCCACCAAATAAAGACTGAATGCACCAATTATCACATTAATCAAGAAGAAAACCTTCTACGCACAAAATCCACCCGCACCTTCTATAACTTTGTAAACAACCAACTCAAAGACTCGAGATCCATCCCATCCCTTAAAGGACCTAATGGTAAAGACTATAATGATGAAACCATTAAAGCCAACCTCTTTACCACATTCTTCAGCTCAGTCTTTGTAAACAGCCATGGCTCATGCCCAATATTTCCTAGTCGTACCACAAATAATTACAACGCTCTAACACAAATTGATGTTACAGAAGATAACATTGAAAAGGCATTATGCAACCTAAAACCATCTCTATCTATTGGACCTGATGGACTATGTGCATACTTCTTAAAAAAGCTTTCCACTGTGTTCTGCCCAGCTATGGACCACAAAGAATGAAGGNATAATTACAACGATCTAACACAAATTGATTTTACAGAAGATAACGTTGCAAAGGCATTACGCAACCTAAAACCATCTCTATCTATTGGACCTGATGGACTATGTGCATATTTCTTTAAAAAGCTCTCCACAGCCTTAGCTGAACCTCTTAGCATAATCTTCGATAAATCTTTCAGGACTAGCTCCTTACCCAACTTATGGTCACTAGCCACAGTCATCCCTATCTTCAAAAAAGGAGATCCCAGCAACGTCGAAAATTGCAGACCAATCTCATTATGTTGCGTCACCTGCGAATTCATGG
>QLTV01001816.1:3072228-3095262 GCA_003457575.1 Thermophis baileyi
ATCCTTACAATTTATATTGACTGGTTCCTACTATGATTTGATTGCTTATTTGTACCCGGACTATCATTAAGTGTTATACCTTATGATTCTTGACGAACTTATCTTTTCTTTTATGTACACTGAGAGCATATGCACCAAGACAAATTCCTTGTGTGTCCAATCACACTTGGCCAATAAAAAAATTCTATTCTATTCTATTCTATTCTATTCTATTCTATTCTATTCTATTCTATTCTATTCTATTCTATTCTATTCTATTCTATTCTATTCTATTCTATTCTATTCTATTCTATTCTATTCTATTCTATATGTTCCAGAGAAGCATAGAAGACAAAATAAGAGAGCTCTTACCCATTTGTCTTGGCTTTTCTTTCTTGTGGGGTTCTAGAAAGTAAGAGGAAAACCAGAACATGATGTCATATTTGGGTGTTCATACTAAAAGGAAAAGTTCTTCCCCTGGCACAAAGACAGTGGTTTGTTTGTTCCTTATCCTGCTGTTGTGGTCAGGGGTCGCAGCAATGTTCTCTGCCAAGTTCAAAGTTAAAGGAAGGGGCAACGGAGGGAAGAGGAACATGATGGGGGAAAGGAGTCACCCTTGGTTGGAGGCTTCTAATGGGGAACAGAATCAGGCAGGCAGAGGAAGACAGAGGAAGACTACTACATGAACAAGAACAGAGGGTAGAGGCAGCTATGTAAGAGATGGTCCTGGAATAAACAATGTCTGGTAAAGCTGTGAGGAGATTACTGTACTGTTATGGTAATGTGGAAGTGCCGAGGTGGCACAGTGGTTAGAGTGCAGCACTGCAGGCTACTTCAGCTGTCTGCTAGCTGCAGTTCGGCGGTTCAAGTCTCACCGGCTCAAGGTTGACTCAGCCTTCCATCCTTCCAAGGTGGGTAAAATGAGGACCCAGATTGTTGGGGGCAATATGCTGACTCTGTGAACCGCTTAGAGAGGGCTGTAAAGCACTGTAAAGCGGTATATAAGTCTAAAGTGCTATTGCTATTGCTAAGTGACCTTGGGAGACAGAAGCAACCTTGCCAGTGGTCTGATAAAAGGCAGCTTAGTCTACCAGTGGGGGGGGAGTCTTTTTAGCATTTCAGAAGGGACGCTCCCTCTAAAGGATTAAAAAAAGGAGGATAGAAATACTTTCAGTTTTGCAATATTCTATTTAAGGGCTAATGATTACTGATGGGAGTACTGTACTTAGAGAATACTCAGTTTCGGTTTAAAGTGTTGGGTAGACCAACTCTCCCAAAAAACAAAGAATAAACTTTTAACTGTGAAAGTTCCAATATCTGTGATTGTCAAAGTTAAATTAACTATGGAGGGAATCTATAACCAATTGATATGGTCCTTCTATAGGTTTAGAGCTACAGGTTTAGGTTTAGAATGCTGTCAACACTAAAGGCAAAACATTATACACATGGAGGAGGTCTTTTTATGCTCTCTCATAGAAAATACATTTTCTAGTATTGGAGTAGCTTCAACAGGCCTCTACAGCAAGCCAGCCCTGAGAAAGAGGATCTTACATGAGAATATATCTTCAACCATTGATAAGCAAATGATCTAGGAAGCAGGGAAAGAGAAGAGCCCTAGGAAACCAAGAGTGGGCACTCTATTATTTATCATTATTTGATTTTTTTTTTGTCAGTCTCTTTTTCAAGGCAACTCATCTTAATAATTTTGTGTTAACTGATGGGAAGTAGATATCTTTTGATCCAGATCTTACCAGATTCTTTTATATGGATATCCTTCATCGGTAACTTGGCTAAAATGAAAAGTTAAAAGTACTGAGTTTTAATAAATGTTGCACAGCTGTGATATATTAATATCATTCACCTAAGCAAAGGAGGGGCAGTAATTCATGTTTACCTGTTTCTAATGGCTTCTCTTTCTTGTGGGGTTCTAGACAATAAGAGAAAGACCAGAACATTATTTCTCTCATCTTCATAGAGTTGTGTTAACCTATAACAATTTTTCAAACAGAAAGGCGCAATTTTCTCGATTTAATTTTACACGGCACTTACCAGTTTTGTTTACATGCACATCTTTCTTTGGCACTTTGGCTAAAAGAAAAAAAATTCAAATATTTGGGCTATGACATAGATTGAATCCAAATGATCAATTATCCCTTTAATGCCCATATGTTCCAGAGAAGCGCAGAGGATCTTACAAAATAAGAGAGCTCTTACCCATTTCTCTTGGCTTTTCTTTCTTGTGGGGTTCTAGACAATAAGAGAAAGACCAGAACATTATTTCTCTCATCTTCATAGAGTTGTGTTAACCTATAACAATTTTTCAAACAGAAAGGCCAAATTTTCTCGATTTAATTTTACACGGCACTTACCAGTTTTGTTTACATGCACATCTTTCTTTGGCACTTTGGCTAAAAGAAAAAAAATTCAAATATTTGGGCTATGACATAGATTGAATCCAAATGATCAATTATCCCTTTAATGCCCATATGTTCCAGAGAAGCGCAGAGGATCTTACAAAATAAGAGAGCTCTTACCCATTTCTCTTGGCTTTTCTTTCTTGTGGGGTTCTAGAAAGTAAGAGGAAAACCAGAACATGATATCAACATTTGGGTCTTAATACTAAAGGGCCCCTCCCTCTGGCAGCAAGCCAGCCCTGAGAAAGAGGATCCCATACAAGGATATATCTTCAACAAGTGATAATCAAATGATCTAGGAAGCAGGGCAAGAGAAAAGCCCTAGGAAACCAAGAGTGGGCAGAAGGCACTCTATTATTCATCATTATTTGATTTTTCTTGTCAGTCTCTTTTTCAAGGCAACTCATCATAATAATTTTGTGTTAACTGATGGGAAGTATAAATTGTTGGATCTATTTTGATTCAGATCTTACCAGATTCTTTTATATGGATATCCTTCATTGGTAGCCTGGCTAAAATGAAAAGTTAAAAGAACTGAGTTTTAATAAATGTTGCACAGTTGTACTATATTATATAGGTTTCGCATAAACAAAGATGGGGCAGTAATTCATGTTTACCTATTTCTAATGGCTTTTCTTTCTTGTGGGGTTCTAGACAACAAGAGAACGACCAGAACATTATTTCTCTCATCTTCATAAAGTTGTGTTAACTTATAACAATTTTTCAAATGGAAAGATGCAATTTTCTAGATTTATTTTTACGTGGCACTTACCAGTTTTGTTTACATGCACATCTTTCTTTGGCACTTTGCCTAAAAGAAAAAGATTCAAACATTTGGACTATGGCATAGATTGAATCCAAATGATCAACATCCCTTTAATGCCCATATGTTCCAGAGAAGCGCAGAAGACAAAATAAGAGAGCCCTTACCCATTTCTCTTGGCTTTTCTTTTTTGTGGGGTTCTAGAAAGTGAGAAGAAAACCAGAACATGATGTCAACATTTGGCCCTTCATACTAAATGGACCCTCCCTCAAAAAGACTAGAAAGAGGAGGGGAGAAATATTTTCGGTCTCACAAGATTCTATTTAAGGGCTAGTGATTACTGATGGGAGCACTGTACTTAGAGTATGGTATAGGGCATGGGTGTCAAACTTGCTGCATCACATTGCCATCATGTGAAGTTTTGTGACGTTTTTCTCATTCGCGGAGGTGGGTGGGCATGGCCTGTGTGTGACGCATTTGGCCAGCAGGCCGCCAGTTTCACACCCCTGGTATAGGGTCTCTTGCTTAACCAGGGGGCTGAACTCAGTAGTAGGTTGTAAAACCTGTTGCTACCGGTTCATGCGTGCGCTTGTGCGCAACACTTCTGCGCATGCACAGATGCATCCCGGGGGGGTGGGCAGAGCCTCCCGCCGCTGCCGCCACCAGTTCTAAAAACCGGGCCGAACCGGGAGCAACCCACCACTGGCTGAACTAGAAGACCTCCAACATCCCTTCCAACTCTATTCTATTCTTCTATTCTAACACTCAGTTTTCGGTTTTGGTATTGGGTAGACCAACTCTCCCTAAAAAGAAAGGATAAACTTTAAGTGTGAAAGTTCCAATATCTCTGATTGTCAAAATTAAATTAACTATGGAGGCATTTATAACCAATTGATATGGTCCTCCTATAGTTTTAAAGCCCAGAATGCTGGTAACACTAAAGATACATTCTCTAGGCAACACAGAATAGACATGGAGGAAGTCTGTCTCTGCTCTCTCATAGAAAATGCCATTTTCTAGTTGGATAAGCTAGAGTAGCTTCAACCAGCCTCTCCAGAAAGCCAGCCCTGAGAAAGAGGATCTCATACAACGATGTATCTTCAACAAGTGATAAGGAAATGATCTAGGATGCAGGACAAGAGATGAGTCCTAGGAAACTAAGAGTGGGCGAAGGTTGTCTATTATTCTTTTTTTTTTTTAAAAAATTGTGTCTCTTTTTCAAGGTCACCATAATAACTTTGTGTTAACTGATGGGAAGTGTAAATTGCTGGATCTATTTTATCCAGATCTTACCAGATTCTTTTACATGGATAGCCTTCATTGGTAGCCTGGCTAAAATGAAAAGTTAAAAGAACTGAGTTTTAATAAATGTTGCACAATTGTAATATATTAATACCTTTCATATAAACAAAGATGGGGCAGTAATTCATGTTTACCTGTTTCTAATGGCTTCTCTTTCTTGTGGGGTTCTAGACAATAAGAGAAAGACCAGAACATTATTTCTCTTGTCTTCATAGAGTTGTGTTAACTTATAACTATTTTTCAAATGGAAAGATGCAATTTTCTAGATTTATTTTTACATGGCACTTACCAGTTTTGTTTACATGCATATCTTTCTTTGGCACTTTGTCTAAAAGAAAAAAAATTCAAACATTTGGACTATGACATAGATTGAATCCAAATGATCAATATCCCTTTAATGCCCATATGTTCCAGAGAAGCGCAGAAGACAAAATAAGAGAGCTCTTACCCATTTCTCTTGGCTTTTCTTTCTTGTGGGGTTCTAGAAAGTAAGAGGAAAACCAGAACATGATGTCAACATTTGGGTGTTCGTACTAAAGGGACCCTCCCTCTAAAAGACTAGAAAGAGGAGGGGAGAAATATTTTCAGTCTCACAAGATTCTATTTAAGGGTAGCGATTACTGATGGGGGCACTGTAACTTAGAGAACGTTATAGGGTTTCCTGCTTGACCATGGGGCTGGACTAGAAGACCTCCATGGTCCCTTCCACCTCTATTCTATTCTTCTATTCTAACACTCGTTATTGGTTTTCGATAGTGGGTAGACTTTCCCTAAAAAGAAAGGATAAACTTTTAAGTGTGAAAGTTCCAATATCTCTGATTGTCAAACTTAAATTAACTATGGAGGGCATTTATAACCAATTGATATGGTCCCCTTCTATAAGTTTAGAGCCCACAATACTGGTAACACTAAAGATTCATTCTCTAGGCAACACAGAATAGACATGGAGGAAGTCTGTCTCTGCTCTCTCATAGAAAATACCATTTTCTAGTTTGATAAGCTAGAGTAGCTTCAACTGGCCTCTCCAGAAAGCCAGCCCTGAGAAAGAGGATTTCATTCAAGAATATATCTTCAATAAGCAGTAAGCAAATGATCTAGGAGGCAGGGCAAGAGATGAGTCCTAGGAAACCAAGAGTGGCAGAAGACATTCTATCATTTGATTTTTTATTTTATTTTTTGGTCTGGTCTCTTTTTCAAGGCAATCATAATCATAATAATTTTATGTTAACGGAAGTGTAAATTGCTAGATTTGTTTTGATCCAGATCTTACCAGATTCTTTTACATGGATATCCTTCATTGGTAGCTTGGCTAAAATGAAAATTAAAAGTATTGAGTTTTAATAAATGTTGCACAGTTGTACTATATTAGTATGTTTCACATAATCAAAGATGGGGCTGTAATTCATGTTTACCTGTTTCTAATTGCTTCTCTTTCTTGTGGGGTTCTAGACAATAAGAGAAAGACCAGAACATTATTTCTCTCATCTTCATAGAGTTGTGTTAAGTTATAACAATTCTTCAAACAAAAAGCTGCAATTTTCTCGATTTATTTTTACATGGCACTTACCAGTTTTGTTTACATGCATATCTTTCTTTGGCACTTTGACTAAAAAAAAAAATTCAAACATTTTGACTATGACGTAGATTGAACACAAATGATCAATTAAAGTTAAAAGTACTGAGTTTTAATAAATGTTGCACAGCTGTACTATATTAATATGTTTCACATAAGCAAAGATGGGACAGTAATTCACGTTTCCTGTTTTTAATGGCTTTTCTTTCTTGTGGGATTCTAGGCAATAAGAAAAAGACCAGAACATTATTTCTGTATTTGTCTACTTCTAAAAACATTGGGTGATTCTCTACTTTACACAGAGTTGTCAGGTGCAAGAAATCAGGAAGCAAGGTGGTTCAAATGACTACAGGTTTGTTGCATGCTAACACTCTCTACAAAAATCTGAACTACTAATGGTCAAAGCAAATTGGCAGTAGATAAGAGTTGACAGAATTCAAGGTGGGCTGGATTTAGATCTCTTGTGGGTGCGAAGGGACTTGAGACTGATGACACATTTGACCCCTCTCTCATGCTCAGCCTGGTCCTCTCTTACAGAATTAAATGGTAGATTGAAGTCATTTTAAGCCAGCCTTTCAATTTGACTAATAAAACTAAGTTGGGATTGAAGGGACTGTTGTTACTAGATAACTCACATGGCAGAATGGACTTTATGATTTATTCACTGTTTTTTTTCTTGGCAATTTTGTGTCACCTACAGAAGTCAGATTACTGAGACTGTCTCTGTATTGAATCCTCACATGAAACCCAGCTGAAATAGGCCTAGATCAGGGATGTCAAACAGATTGTGTTTGACCTTGGGGGGGGCGTGGCCCGGGTGCGCATGGCCAGCTCAACGTCACTCATGTCGGGGGTGCCTGTACTGGCCCAAGTGCTCCACCAGTGAAAACAGGCTCCCGAGCTCTGTTTTTGGCTGCGACGGCCTCCTGCAACCCTCTGTAAGAGAAAACGTTTTCACTGGCAGAGGGTTGCAGGAGGCTGTCGCAGCCGAAAATGGAGCTCGGGAGCCTGTTTTCACTGGCAGAGGCACTGCGGGCCATTCCTTCACTGTTTCCAGGGGTGGCCCGTGGGCCAGATCTAAGCAACCCGCGGGCCGAATCTGGCCCGCAGGCCTTGAGTTTGACACCCCTGGCCTAGATAATCCGGTTCCTAGAGGGTTCTCAGAAGAGACTGGACTGCCATCTGTCAGAAATGGTGTAGGGTCTCCTGTTTGGACAGGGCGTTGGACTAGATGACCTACAAGTCCCTTCCAACTCTGTTATTCTGTTAATTGCAGTCTGATCACCTTCTCAGCTACCTTCCTTCTTGAAAAGAGGGAATACCACCACCTTTACAGTGGTGGCAAAGACCTAATTCAGGAGGGACCTGGGCCCAACAAACAAGTAGCCAAAGCAATAGCACAGAGAACCCTGTCTATTCCTCAGGACTCACCCAGATCATACTACAAGACTGGGCACTAGGCACCCAGATCAGACCAGACCCACCCAGCCAGAATCCAATTCAATGTCAATCTGAGCAATATTATCTGTGAGATATCTAGAATATTCCCCATCACAGCAGTTCAGATAATCCTGTGGCCATCCTTGAGAGAATCTAGGAGAGTCTGGGTCACCGTAAGTAGAGCCACTGGACAGCTATCAACAATCATAAAACTTACATTTTGCTGCCCTTATCACTACAAGGCAATACCGGCAATTCCCCATATTCAATCAGACTTGAATTTCTTTGGTGCACTATCTCCTGGGTTTCTCAATAATCTAAAGTATGCCTGGTATTGATGCACAGAGACAAGCAACATAGGAGGTGTTGTGGTCAAAAACCCATGCCTGGCAACAACTGAGACCTCACCTAAACCATCCACCAGATCCACAGAGTAAACCATAAGCTCCCCCAGAACTCCATACAGTTCATCAGTCATCCAGGGAGGGCCAATAGAATAGGCCATCTCTTCCCAAGGGGGGGGGGGGGCAATGAAGGGAATCAAAACATTTGGTGTTTTATTTTTTAGCAATTAGTCACTTCTCTTGGAACTCTCATTTCTGAAGCCTTTTATTAATTTTCAAAGTGGAAAATGGAATTTTCTAGAATTATTTTTACTTAGATCTTACCAGTTTTGTTTGCATGCACAGCCTTCTTTAGCAGCTTGGCTAAAAGGAAACGTTTTAAGAATATTGATTATTATAAATATTGAACATGGATAATTAATATACTACCACATCTTTCAAATAGCAAAAGTGGGGAAATTAGACCATACCTACCTATATCTATTGTCTTTTCTTTCTTGTCTGCTTCTAGAAAGTAAGAGGAAGATTTGAACATGATTTCTGCATTTAGGTGTTCAAAATAAACAATGGATGACTCCATGCTTAACAGAAAAAGTGATAGAGTAAGGACACTTAAATATAGAATTTTTAAATTCCCCAATTAATCATATTGGACAGAATGCAGTCTCCTATCTACATTTTTAAAATAATTTTATTGCTTTTAAAACAATAACAGAAAAAAAGCAAAAGGAACAAAAGGATACATACATTATCAAAACAATGCATAAGAAGTGTTTAAAAATAAGTGAAAAAGTACAACAGAAAAAATAGGATACAGAGTATAATATGTTGTTAGAACAATACACAGATACAGTTCTATATATAATCTAATACAAACATTATTCAGGTATATATATATTTCTAATACATTTATATGACTTTCATTCTTTTTTTAACCTACAGTACTTTGTATAAATGAGTCCCATATTTTCTTATATTTATCCACACAAAGTATACATTCTATAGGCAATCCACTCATAGGTAGCAACTGTAATCAGACCTTCAATCCAGTAAAGCCACACATTTATCTTTTCAATGTTGCATTATCAGTCTTTTAGCTACAATAAAGGCACGGAGAATCCATGTCGTTCAGTTGTCAAATTCCATGTACTAGGTATGTAATTTAAGATATTATCCTCAGAAAATCTCAGCTTTTGTTGCACAGTCAACATTTATGTAGTCCATTATTTTGTCTCAAAATTTAATGCTTTTAAAGAAGCATTGCCATTACTGCATCCCAACAAAATGCTGTCCTACACAATTCTTTTTTATACAAACATAATGGAGTCCAATAAATTCTAAATATTATTTTTGGTTTTATAAGTCATAAATTGAGAACATCTATTGATATTCTTGGTATAGATGTTAAGACACAGTCTCATTGTCTAGGCAATATAGGAATCTCTGATTCTTTATTCCACTAATCGTTTACCTTTTGCATATTGAATTGATTTATTGATAATATCTGTTGAAATGAATAGTTGGTTTATTTGTTTTAAAAGATTTAACTAGTTGTTCTCGTATCTCAGGTGTCTCAGAAAGTGAAAAAGCTGCTGGTTCAAACAATGCTGTTAACAATTATTGTAGCTGTAAATATTGCCACTGAGTTACATCTAATAAACAATATTTGTCTCTTAGCGTATCATATGTTAAAAATTTGTCATCATCATCTACCAATTGATCCAAAGTCAATATTCCCACTTTCATCCAATTTTTCCATATCAACATTTCCCCCCAGTTTTTTAATATTGGATTTCCCCATTAAGTCAATTTAGCATGGTTGACAAAAGATTGAATCATCTCCTATCAATGTTTAATATTTTAGTTCAATAGTTCTCTTATAGAACACTCATTTCTGTAGTCTTTGATTAATTTTCAAGGTAGAAAGTTGAATGTCCCAGATTTTTTTATCCTTAGCCTTACCAGTTTTGTTTGCATACACAGCCTTCTTTGGCAGCTTGGCTGAAATGAAAAGATTTAAATATATTGCTTATCATACATGTTTAATATTTAGGCTTAAAACAACTTTTAGGTAAGTAACTGTAGGGAAATAAGAGCATGCTTACCTATTTCTATTGACTTTTCTTTTTTGTCTGGTTCTAGAAAATAAGAAGAAGGTTTGAACTTGATTTCTGCATTCGGGTATTCAAAATAAACAGTGAATGATTCCATACTTAACAAAGAAGGAAGTAATAAATTGAGGGCACTTAGAGACAGAATGTTTTAATTCCTCAATTAAAATTAAGGTAGAATTCAGGAGACTCCTCTGACTAGATAACTCACATATTCATTTTTGTTGATTCTTTAAAAAATAACTTAAGGTTTATATGACCAGAAAATGATTTTTGCGTTTAAATGTTCAAAATAAACAGTCTATAATTTAATACTTAACAAAGAAGCAAATGACAGATTGAGGACACTTTAATTCCATAAACAAAACTAATCTGGGATTGAATAGATTCTGGATTCAGTTGGCAGAATGCACTCTATTATCTATTCTTTTTTGTTTCTGTAGTTTTCTTCTTAAGGCTTATATGTCTTCTGACTTGAGAATAAGCCTCACAGTTTCTACCCCTTCTTCCAGTAATCTGGCTTCAATACCAAGATCCAATGTGAGGACATCTCCTCAAGAAAAGGCAAGCATGTTGGAGCCAAAGCTATAGGGCTGTGTGGATGAGGCCTAGTAATTTATTATGCACATTTTGGGCTTTATTTCACTAGGTAATCGCTTAGAATGTGGAAACATCCATTTCCATAATCTTCTGTTAATTTACACTGTGTTCAAAGGGAACAGCACCATTTCTGAGATATGTTTTTTACCCCAGTCTTACCAGATTTCTTTACATGCACATGTTTCTTTGGCACTTTGGCTAAAAGAAGAAGATATAAGGATTTCAGTTATTCTACAATTTGAACATGTATAATCCATATCCATGTCCAATATCATGTTTTGCGGTTGTAAAAGAAAGAAAATATTAACATACTAACCTATTTCTATTGGCTTTTCTTTTTTATGTGTTTCTAGGATGTAAGAAGAAGAGCAGGACATGATTCTCCATCAGAGTCTATAAGGGTGTGCTTATTCCCTGATATTACATATCATTAGTGAAATGAGAAACCAAGATTACAGTTAATTAGTCTTGTGATTTCATTATTAAAATAAAACAGGGATTAAGTGGCTCTTATTTTCTTCCTGTTGTATATATGCTGTTTATTTTTGTTATTGCTGCATATTCTCCAAATTGAAGTAGTCAATCAGATATCAACAGAATTGTTTATTTCTTCCAATTCTGTGGAAAATTTATTCTCATTGCCATGAGCATGTATCTAAGTAAATTGTGGTTTTGTTCTTCAAAATTTATATTAAATGAGAAAGCGAGTTGCTTGTCATGGGTAACAGAATGAATAAAATTCTTGATTAGTAGAATGTTAATACTACTAATAGACTTCACAGATATTTTTGAGACACAAAGGAGGATAAACACTTAAATGGACATATTATCAAACAAACTTTGTTAGAAGCATGGAATTCTATAAGGAAAATAATAAGCCCATTAGATAGACTTGTTAGTGTGTCCTTTAAATGCCTTTCATACTGGAGATAATTACAATAAGAAAAATGTAATTACATATGCAGACATGGTTCATCCAGACTCAGTGAATGGATTGAAGAGATAGCAAGAATTATTAAGTGAAGACCAGAATATGGATGATTTTGAAGCAGCAGATAGGGGGCTGTAGGGATTAGTCCTAAGTAACTCATAGGAACAAGATGTAGTCTATTTTTCATGTCATTTTATTTCATTACTCAATGTCTTCTTCTACGGCATGCTCACATCCACAATCTTGTATGAATTAATACAAAGTATTCAAAATAGAAAGTGTAATTTGGAAAAAAAAATACCCAGGTCTTACCAGATTCTTTCACATATGCAGCCTTCTTTGGCCTGTCTGCTAAAATAAAAGGGTAAAAGAATTATGATAAATTTTCAATGGCATTCTATATCAATATGTTTCTGGGAAGGCAGAGGTGAGAAAATGGGGTGTAGTTTCCTAATTCTATCAGCTTTTCTTTCTTGTATGGTTCTGGAAAGTAAGAGGAAAACAAGGACCTGCCCTACAGAGTTTTTAGTAAGCAGTGTAGTATTCCTACACTGAACAGAAAATGAAATGATAGACTGTGAGCTTGTAGACAGTGAGCTTACTCATTCCCCAATTAAGACTTTGAAAGGGCAGTTAGTTTGTTTTATTCCAAGAGAGAAGAAGTAAGGACATGTTTTGCTTTTTTGTAAGTTTACAGTGCTCATAGAGAACCAAGGATGAATCAGAACTTAGCTTTGCAGCAATGACAGCTAACTATTGTTTGTCTGCCAGCAAACAAGAAATGTTTTGTCCAACCCACTCACTTTCTTACCTCTTACCTGCCCCCAGGAAAAAATTAAAATAAAAATATACTAAAAACCTATTGCCATAGAGGCAAATCATCTATAGAGAGATATAAAGGGCCTTCTCCATTAGATCTAAACAGACAAGTCATGTGCAAGAAACCCAAGCTAATAAATTAGTGTTTATTTGCTTATTTAAAAGATGTATATAGTCACCCATTTTAAGCAACTCTGTGCAGCTCACAACAGCCAATTAATATTAAATTAATGTGCATGTCAGAATATTCTAAAATGGGAGAAATGACTAATCGGCATTACAAAAGATCAAGTACCATTATAAACTTTCTACAGTTTAACCATATATGGCAAAATCATGCATTGAATCAATGAGAAATGGATACATGGAGCTATGTAGCAATAGCAATAGCACTTAGACTTATATACCGCTTCACAGTGCTTTACAGCCCTCTCTAAGCGGTTTACAGAGTCAGCATATTGCCCCCAACAATCTGGCTCCTCATTTTACCCACCTCGAAAGGATGGAAGGCTGAGTCAACCTTGAGCCGGTGAGATTTGAACTGCCAAACTGCAGCTAGCAGTCAGCTGAAGTAGCCTGCAGTGATGCACTCTAACCACTGCACCACCTTGGCTCAAATGTATGTTTCTAAGTACTGTAACTACCCCAATATTGATATCTGATATAGATCCAATTGCTGGATAAACTTTTCTATTACCTGTTGGTTTCCTTTATTCATTAGGCATAGAATTATTATTTCATAACAACTTGGTGTTAGAAATGGGATCAGAAACAGTGATTGGTAAGTAGTTCGGGAAACAGGATCTAGCATCCTGGCATTAAGCCACTAGCAATGGGTTGCTCAATCCAATTTAGCGTTGCCTCTGCCCTGTCAAGACATGGCCTTAGGCTATGAAATTCTTAATTTTATTCTATCAGACTACAGACAGAAAAATAATATTTGCCCATATAAATAATGTCTTAATGCACATTGAAGCCTTGCTACTATTGCAACACAGCTCAGAATTCAATTCAATATTACATTAGTAATCATATGATTGTTTGGATTAACATTATAAATAATACATTAATAATATTACGTGGCTGCATGTGATAGAATGCACTGTTTTATTATATTTGATTGTTGCTGTATTAATTAACATTTTCTCCATGATTTACTCAGCAATGACTATCTAAGCCAGGGGTGTCAAACTGGCGGCCTGCAGGCTGGATGCATCACGCGCAGGCCACGCCCACCCCAGCTCTGCGAATGGGAAAAACATCATGAAATGTCACGTGATGGCAACGTAACACGGTGAGTTTGACACCCATGATCTAAGCATAATTGGATATAATGGAGGTTATATAACATTATTTCCTGACTTCTACTACATTCTCTTCACTCCATTATTCATGGGGGAGAAAACTCCCATCTCTTTTCCAGTAGAAGGGGGGGATGAGGCAAATGGTTTTGAACAACCCTACATCTCTCTTTTAACAAACTTCTTGTGACTAAATAGGATATGTTTTGCCTCATTTCCTGACACAGAAGCATGGGGCGTGGAATCTATATAATTTCCAAATCACAAATTGAGTATCCAACATCCTCTGAAGCTACTTGAAAAGGCAGCGGGGTGTCATAACAGAAGGAGAATAGAGATCATCCATACTGGTGATGGCTTAGGAAGGAAAGAGAAGCTGGCAGAAGAGAGTGGGACAAGCCCAGAGGTGGTATTCAGCCGGTTCGGACCGATTCGGGTGAACTGGTAGTGGCGACCTGTGGGTGGGCATGCCCACCTGCCCCGGCGCTATGCAGTCCTATTTCTGCATGTTTTGAAGCCGCGCACATGTGTGCAAGTCGCACGTGCAAGCAAAGCACATGATCCAAAGGTCGTGAGCATGCGCAGAAGGGGCGCGTGTGAGCGAAATGAGCACGCTCGCTCACATTTGCAAATCAGTAGGGAAGGTAAGTGAATACCACCTCTGAACAAGCCCATCTGCTACTTGGGGAATATTTAGAAGATCAGCTCCCCAAATCATAAACAGATGGTGAGACAATCAGGAAAGCATCAAGCCTTCCTTGTAAAAGACCTAGGCTTGCTATCAATTGACAGCAAGGCAACTTTTGAAAAGATTTTCTAAAGCACAGCATTGTCTCTAGAGTAGCTTTGCTAGAAACTGACAGAATAAACATATTTTATGTTTCCTTTAAAGAAAAATTGTTGTCAAGACTATGAAATCACACATAGTTTAAAGTCAAAATCTCATCAGTGTTACTTCTATATTAAGAAGTTTTCTCATCAGCCTGCAGATTTATTCCTGTAGCTAGCTTGCTCCCCCTGCCTGATTCATGCAGAAGTCTCAATATCCATGAATCAATTTTACTATATACTCAGTATTGCAGTTGTAAAGTTTGAAACTTGTAATCACAATAGATGATTATTTCAATTGATTTGTTTACGTAAATGGCTAATTCTCATAAGTAGAACTATAGTAGAAGAGTATTTTGAGGTAAGAATTGAGAAAGCAAGTTTGAGATTATATCTGAGCAGCTACACCCAAATTTTCAAGTATGTTAGTGATCCAAACATGAATTGGCGCGCCAGCATAATCCTTTCCCCTTGCCTTTTGCTTTTTTTAGAAACAACGATATTAGAAGTACTATACAAAGACATTTAATGGACTTTAGTTATTGTCATATAAATAGTAATGTCCAGAGGCTCCAGGATCATCCAGACCGTTTATAGTGTCAACACATTCTGAAAATTACTTTTGATGCATGTGTGTGCAATCTAGCAAATGGAAAGAATTAAAGTCTATTTATAGCTACTGTCAGGAAGATTGAAAGCTGCTTCTTTACAATCTTTATTTTCCTTTTCTTCCTTTTTTTCCTTTTCTATTTTTTTCACTAGTTTTTTTTTATTTATTATTTTTATTTTCTTTTGTGGTTTTTACTTTGTTAAGCATTTCTTCAATAAAAATTACAGTATATGCTATACTACAAAAGTATACTACATATATTTTTCCCATACCTTTTTACCCTGTTAATACAGCAAATACACATGCAATACACTACACAGAAGCGTTTTAATCAATGTGCAACTGGACTTTTATTGTTTATATAGTGCATTTTAATTATTTTAGTTTAAATATACACTATGATTTTAATATTTTGTAAGTCATCCTGAGAAACTCAATTTTGAAGGGGATATGTTTATCCAATTTCAAAGAAAATAAATAAATGGGATTTTAATGATAACATATACAAATATGTGAAAGATAAAATATACAAATATGTGAAAGTCAGCCTCACTAACTCTGTAGGAATTGCTTCTGAATAAACATTTCTGCAACTGAACTGCAAACATTTTATTGTGCAGAATTTTTATTTCCCCATGGATTTCAGTCAAACTTAAATCCAAGTTTCCTCCTACTGCCAGATTTTTTATGGTCACTCTGACTTTTGAATTCATGCTGGAATTCACTTAAACATTTAATCCTTTCACATTTGAAGCTGTTCAGTCATTCACATATATTACTATATAGTTTCAACAAAAGCTCTGTGTTTAATTGAAATATTTTTTTCAGGCAATAAATTATTTTTAAAATAATTCAGCCCCATAAGCATTTTCAGCGATTGTTGCAATATTGACATAAATAATTTGTGAAAAAAAATCAAAATATTTTTCTGATGAATATTACAAGTTTGTTTCAGCAGATGGCAGCATGTAGCTTACTTTTCAGGGAAACAAGCAAAACTGGGCTTGGTTATTACTTGAATATTTCAGGGAGCTGGGCAGACTGGGATGTTAAAAATATCTGGAAAAAAAGTGGGTTTGTTTTTAAGAACTAGCAATTACTTTATAATGTCATTTTTGTTAGTGGATGTCATCATTCTGCAGAGCAAGAATGATGACATCATGAATGCATTTTAATGTTGATATTCTTTACAAAGGAATAATACTATTCAAAATGGATAAATGAGGATTTATTCGTTGTGAAGAGTATATTTGAAGTCATCTGCAATGACCCGAGTCACTGTTATCAGAGGAACAATTTACAAAATTATTTCCTTGTGGGACTATTTGAATAATATGTTGCCTTAGGATAATTATATTATACCTTCAGCATCTGTTTCTTCCTTTCATTTACTCTATACAGATTTTTTTAAAAAGATAAGATTTTCCATTTAATTGGGGTCATCTATTTGGGGCCCACAGTTGTGGGGCACAGAATCAAACAAAAAACTATTGAAGAAAAATATTCTTTTCTTTTTATTTTCTGTCACCTCCCTCCTCTTCTGTAAAAAAAAAGTGGCTAAAGGAGGACGCTGATTTGCAGAAGCTAATTCATGCCTATAGATTCAACTTTAGAAATAATTTTATCATAGTTAAGTATTCAGAGTAGAAATACCAAATGTCTTATTATAGTAGAAAATTTGTAACTAGGTAATCCATGTTGTTGGGTTTTCCACAAAAACAGGTAAAGGATGGCTATATAACAACTCATTAAATATGGGATGATCTTCTGTAAAATGGAACAAACCTGAGGTAAGCCAGTACAAATATTTTTTGCTTTTTTCCCCAAAAATAATGTATTCCTTTGCAGGAAGGCTTTCATCTATGTCTATAATTGCAAACATGGCCAAGTATTTTACAGAAATGCAGTGAATATCCACTGAGCTTGCCTTCCAAAAGCAGCCTTACTTGTGCATGGCCCTTGTTTCAAGAAATTCCACCCTCAGCAATTAGATGCTGATCATGTTTTGTTTGTTTGTTTGTTTGTTTGTTTGTTTGTTTGTCAAACATGTACAAGATAGCAGGTATAGGTATAAACATAAACATAATCAAAGTGAATACAGATAGATGAGGACAATAGGACAGTAGGACAGGGATGGTAGGTACGTTGGTGCGCTTATTCATGCCCCTTACAGACCCTTACCCTTACAGAGGGTAAAAGAACCCAAATGGCGGCGTCCGGGTGAAGTCTCCCGCTGCCGTTGCTATCAGCTGTCTGCATTAGAAAGGTTGAGAACCACTGGCTTAGATGAAACATATTAATATATTACAGCTGTACCACATTTATTAAAACTCCGTACTTTTAACTTTTCATTTTAGCCAGGCTACCAACGAAGGATATCCACATAAAAGAATCTGGTAAGATCTGGATCAAAACAGTTCTAGCAATTTACAATTCCCATCAGTTAACACAAAATTATTATGAAGAATTGCTTTGAAAAAGAGACTGACAAAAAACATTAAATGATGAATAATAGAGATCCTTCTGCCCACTCTTGATTTCCTAGGGCTCATCTCTTGCCCTGCCTCCTAGATCATTGGCTTTCTGCTTGTTAAAAATATATCCTCATATGATATCCTCTTTCTCATGGCTGGCTTGCTGGAGAGGCCAGTTGAAGCTACTCCATCTTATCCAACTGGAAAATATATTTTCTATGAGAGAGCAGAGAAAGACCTCCTCCATGTCTCTTTTGTTTTGCCCAGAGAAGTTATCTGTTGCCAGCATTCTGAGCTCTAGACTTATGGAAGAACCATCTCAACTGGTTATAAATGACCTCCACAGAGACAATCAGAGATATTGGAACTTTCACACTTATTTTATTTTATTTATTTATTTGTCAAACATGTACAAGATAGCAGGTATAGGTATAAACATAAACATAAACATAAACAAAGTAAATACAGATAAATGAGGACAATAGGACATTAAGACAGGGACGGTGGGCATGATGGTGCAATTATCCACGCCCCTTACAGACCTCTTAGGAATGGGGTGAGGTCTACAGTAGACAGTCTAAGGTTAAAGTTTTTGGGGTTTGGGGAAGAAACCACAGAGTCAGGTAGTGAATTCCAGGCATTGATCACTCTGTTGCTGAAGTCGTATTTTCTGCAGTCGAGTTTGGAGCGGTTTACATTAAGTTTGTATCTATTGTGTGCTCGTGTATTGTTGTGGTTGAAGCTGAAGTAGTCATTGACAGGTAGGACATTGTGGCAGATAATTTTATGAACTACATTTAGATCGGTTCTAAGGCGACGTAGTTCTAAGTTGTCTAAGCCCAAAATTTCAAGTCTGGTGGAATAAGCTTTCCTTCCGAGATTTGCAAGGTTCGCTCCTCATGGCTAAGCCACAGTGCATTGTAGTGTGCTTAGTTCTGATTTAACACAATGAGTGAATCCAATTATTGTGGCTTGTAAATGATTATGTATGGTTTTGTCAATTGGCTGGGCAGAACACACTATATTTTTATTTTTAGAGAACAAAAAGAGTTCCTACTCATCTGAACCAACAGATGGTGCTCTGGTGCAATGAAATAAAATAATAATAATAAAAAAGAAATACATGCTGCCCAAAAGGGCGATTTAATAATCCTGAAAACAAAGCAAGAGAAAATAATTGAATTATTTACCTGGTGTTGCCACTTTTATGGAAACTGGCTGGGGGGATGCAGGAGTTTTTGCTGGCTCTTGAAATGAGAACAAATTAAAGCAATCAAAACAAGGCATGCCATAACAAAATAAATAAATAAATAAATAAATAAAGATGGGGAAACAACATAGGAAAAATATTGCCCTTAGTATCCTTTTCATAAGGAAAAAGAGAAGATAATTAAAAGAAGTTGTTTCTTGGAATACTATTAAGTCAAAAACAGGGGGAGAAAGCGTGATTTGAAATCAAGTGATAATTACTAATATTAACAAATATAGATTTTTGTATTATTCAACTCAGCATCACAATTTAATAGTCAGTTCACAAACCACACACATCATTTGCATAAAAAGGCATAGCTGGAATAACATTCTCCCTGAAGGAAACTAAAGTCTCTATAGTTGTGCTCTCCTCCTCCAAAATAAAACAAAACAGGTTATTCTCAAGCTGTAGCACAGATCAGTGACACCAGCTCAGCTTTGATATACATGTACGTGTGCAAACAATGAACAATCTGGCTTGTGTTTGATTCATCTTTTATGATAAACGGGAATACCCATCCCCACTTCAGGTCAACGGGGCTACGTGTGATTAGAGTTAGTTCACAGCCTGTCTCTGTGCAAAACATGCCTGTTTGACAAGAAAATAATCAGACACTCCTTCTGTAATGCAGAAGATAAATGCTACTCAGAAGAGAATATTGAACTATGGTCGTTTATGTCAGGGACATGATGGACTTGCAGCATCCATTTTCCTAGAGAGTGGAAGATGCCATGCTGAAGGATCAGAATTGTCCATCAAAGCTGTACATTTCAGCACCTGCTACCCAAACTGAACAATTGAAATCAGCAGCAAGAAACAGCAATCAAATTTGTATTTTATCTTTCCTGTGATGACCTTTTGCTCTGGGGGTTCTCAAGTATTCATATATTTTTTTTCACTTTTGATGATCCAAAGTCTTCCCTTTATTCATGCATCTACTTCCCGGGAACTTAATGCCACAATTGAAATACTTACACCTGTGGAAGAAGCATGATTCCTCCTCATCCCCAAATGAGAAATGTTGTGATACTGAGTTGTATGCAGGGGTGAAATCCAGCAGGTTCTGACAGGTTCTGGAGAACTGGTAGCGGAAATTTTGAGTAGTTCAGAGAACCGGCAAATACCACCTCTGGCTGGCCCCAGACTGGGGTGGGAATGGAGATTTTGCAATATCCTTCCCTCAGGAGTGGGGAGGGAATGGGGATTTTGCAATATCCTTCCCCCAGGAGTGGGGAGGAAATGGGGATTTTGCAATATCCTTCCCCCAGGAGTGGGGAGGGAATGGGGATTTTGCAGTATCCTTCCCTTGCCACGCCCACCAAGCCATGCCCACAGAACCGGTAGGGAAAATTTTTGAATTTCACCCCTGGTTGTATGTAGATTTTAGTGGTGCTATAGAAGCACAGTGAGAATAACATCACTGCAATATGCTGGAAAAGATCTGAAACAAGTAGCCCTCCTTTCAGATGTGTTTGTCCTTTTTCTTTCTTCTGTAAGTACCTGGATGCCTTCTGCAATTCAGCAGAAGAATACACGGGGTCCTTGATTTACAACTGTTTGTTTAGGGATTGTTCAACATTACAGGGCACTGAAAAAAAGTTACTTATGACCGGTCCTCACACTTTTCGTTGCATCATCCCAATAGCCATGTGATAATAATTTGGACACTTGGCAATTGGCATGTATTTATGGCTGTCCAGCATCTTGGGATGGTGGGACCACTATTTGTGACCTTCCCAGCTGGCTTCCCACAACCAAAGCCAATGATGGAAGTTGGATTTGTTTAATGACTGTGATTCACTTAACAACCATGGTAAAAAAAAAAAGGTGGTGAAATGGTTAAATGGTGAAACTCACTTAACAACTGCCTCGTTTAGCAATGGAAATTATGACCCATTTGTAGTCATAGGTCCAAGGACTTCCTGCACAAAGCTGAAAGCTCTTCAGCTTTCGTTTTATAAGGTGGCATGGGACAATTTTAGGCCACATTTTATCTGGTTAAATAATGCAGGATTCTTTGTTTCCTGCATCACTTTCCCAGAAACAGAAACGGCAAATGCTTGATGAGTTCCATTTTTCATGCCCGGGACTTGTATTCATTATTCAAGGACTAAGAGACCTTATTATATAGGAACCAGATACATGAATTCTTCTATCTAGCTCATGGCCACTAAGAAATACTCAGGCTGAGATCACAGTTGACATTTCAATCCCTATCTGCTTTTTCAAGATGTAAATTAAAAAAGAAAAAAAGAAAATGGAGAAGGGAAGAAATAACTGTCAGTCACAAATGGGAATGGGGAACTGAAAATGCAGTGTGAATTGATTCAGAATAGAAGAAACTGCTAAGTCTAAACATGTCACTTTAAAATTATAAATGGTGTCACTCTTTCCATATTTGCATTTTCATACAATTTTACAGCACAATTCTCTGCAGATCTACCCAGACGTAAATCCTATTGAGTACAAGACGCCTTTTACCCAAAAAAAGAATGTATAAAATGATATACTTCAATACGCATAATTGGATGTATCAAAGCAAACACTAATAACGGTGAAATAAAATAAACAAGGGTAAGAGCATAATTAAAAAAATAAGACTCACTTTTTAGGTCTTTGATGGAAACGGCTTCTTTTGTGTCTGTAAGAATATATTATAAAAGGCAATAAGTGTACTGTTACTTATTAGCAGCTAGCACTGCTAAAGGCTCTCACATATGCACCAGAAGCCAACCATTTATTTCATCATCACAAAAGATAAAAATGTATTTCTCAAGGAAGCTGCACCCTAAGCTTTCCATAATACAGAATAATAGAGTTGGAAGGGACCTTGGAGGTCTTCTAGTCCAACCCCCTGCTTAGGCAGGAAGCCCTACACCACTTCAGACAAATGGTTATCCAATATCTTCTTAAAAACTTCCAGTGTTGGAGCATTCACAACTTCTGTGAACGATGGGTGTTCTAAACAATGGGTGTTCTAAACAATGGGTGATCCAATGTTAGGATCGAATTTGAATGCCAGAAACCTGGGATATGAAATAATTTATTCATTTATCCTGTCTTTATTATTTTTATAAATAACTCAAGACAACGAATATACCTAATACTCCTCCTATTGTCTTCCTATTTTGCTGAGAGGTGGTTTGTGCTGAGGGAGAGGCAGGGGTGAAATCCAGCAGATTCTGACAGGTTCTGGAGAACTGGTAGCGGAAATTTTGAGTAGTTCGGAGAACCGGCAAATACCACCTCTGGCTGGCCCCAGAGTGGGGTGGGAATGGAGATTTTGCAATATCCTTCCCCCAGGAGTGGGGAGGGAATGGGTATTTTGCAGTATCCTTCCCCTGGAGTGGGGTGGGAATGGAGATTTTGCAGTATCCTTCCCCTGCCACGCCCAGGGGTGGGTTCCTCCTGGTTCGGACCAGTTCACCCGAACCATTAGTGACCCGCTGGTGACATCACGATGACGCCACTGAACCGGATCGGTCGGTGCCGGTCCGTGGGCGCCGGCATCTTTTTTTTTTATTTTTTTAAATTTTTTTTCCTCTGAGCATGCGCAGAAGCCGAGTTCCAGCACTGTGCATGCGGTCGCCATCTTTTTTTCCGGCTTTGTTTTTTTGCCATGCGGCGTGGGAAGAAGCGAACCAGCAGCGAGGTAAGTTTGAACCCACCCCTGCTTCCAGGGTCCCCACGTGCATCGCTTTGGCTCCCAGGGGGCTGTAGGGAGGCTTGCTAGGCCCAAAATGGGGCATGGGGGGTGCGGCGCCCCCCCGTGCCCCTTTTGGCTCCCAGGGGGCTGTAGGGAGGCTTGCTAGGCCCAAAAGGGGTGCGGGGGGGGCTTCAAGGAAGAAAGAAAGAAAGAAAGAAACCCTCACTGTTTGGGGATCCCCACGTGCACTGAGTTTGAGTTGAGAGCTTATTGTAAGTGGCTGCTAAGCTATCCTTGCTCAGGCTAAGCTAATCAACTGTGGAGCTCTAAGAATGCCAGATGATCAATGGGCATGTTCTCAATGCTTCAAAACCTCTGGTTTTTCTTCCTGCTACCAAAGACTTTCTGGGGTTCTTCACAGGGAGGGAGGGAGGGAAGGGTAAACCCTTTTACTCACACTTCATCCTCACTGTTTGGGGATCCCCACGTGCACTGAGCTTGAGTTGTGAGCTCATTGAAAGTGCTGTTAGCTATCCTTGCTTAGGCTAAGCTAATCAACAGTGGAGCTCTAAGAATGCCAGATGATCAATGGGCATGTTCTCAGTTTGAAAACATCTGGCTTTGCTTCCTGCTACCAAAGGCCTTCT
>QLTV01001816.1:3095836-3109601 GCA_003457575.1 Thermophis baileyi
GACCCAGTCACATGATCACCCAGCAACCCCCACCCAGTCACATGACCGCAAAGCCACTCCCACCCAGTTACATGACTGCCAAACCACTTCCACCCAGTCACATGACCATCAAGCCATGCCCACCATCACATGACCATCAAGCCACACCCACAAAATAAGCCAAGCCCACAGAACCTGTAGTAAAAAAATTAGAACCCATCCCTGGCCACGCCTACCAGGCCACGCCCACCAAGCCACGCCCATAGAACCGATAGTAAAAAAAATTGGATTTCACAACTGTGGAGAGGGACTGGCCCAAGTCACCTTTCATGCCTAGAACTCACAGTCTCCTGGTTTCTAGCCTGGTGACTTAACCACTAGACCAAACTGACTCTCAATAAAAACTTTACTTTGAAGTATTTGCATTTTTGCCCTAGAATAAAAGGCAATGAGAGCTATTTCAGACAAAACACCTTCTAGCAGTTTTCAAGGCCAGCTTTCATTTAGATGTGTACAGTTTTTCCCACTAAACTGTTTCCTTTTACTTGTATGAAGCTTATCTCTTTGGGACCCCTTGCTCTGATTTCTGCTCTTTAGGACTCATGTGCCATTTTTGTAAGACCCTTTTCTTTCATCTGAGGTAATAAAAAGCCTAACAGTTTCCAGAAGAAACTCATGCATTATTGGGTATATGTACATTGTCCTTCGCTCTGAAAAAAAAAGTTTGTGGGTTAATCTTCCGCCTCTATCGGCCTGTTTTCCAGGAATCGCTTCAAACCCTGCTAATTACCACACTGAGATGAAATTAATCATAAAGCTGTTTTCGGTCATGGAGGTCTATTGAAGCATTCATAAATGCTTTATGGTTGCCAGATATGGAAATTTTAAAAAGTGTCGCTTGTAGTTGATATGAATCATTTATCACAATTATCTGCTATTACTGGAAGCTATAAAACTCGAACTCACCGGCAACATTATGTTCAACAACAGATGTGATCTACAACATGCTCCATTACAAAAGTTCTGATACATTGGGATATTTCTTTATGTTTTAGATCAGAATGTTCTTTTACTCAAATAGCTTTCTCATAGAGAAGACTTGTCCCATTCGGTTTCAAGGGTAGCTTGTTTTTCAAACATTCCAATGTTTAAGGATTATCAAATGAGGAATTGATTCATATGTATTTATTTTTACCTAGTAATATATAAAAAAGGTTAAAACAAGAAACAAAGCTCTGGTGAAGAATTGAAGAGTTGTTAACCTAATCTTGCGAACCTTCTTCTCCGGTAATATTGTACTGCAAACCTAGGGCATACAAAACCTTTGCCAGACCAATTCTAGAATACAGCTCATCTGCCTGGAACCCCCACTGTATATCGGACATTAATACAATTGAGCAAGTCCAGAGGTATTTCACGAGAAGAGTACTCCACTCCTCTGCTCACAACAGAATACCTTACGCCACCAGGCTTGAAATTTTGGGACTAGACAATTTAGAACTATGCCGCCTTCGGTCTGACTTAAGCGTAGTACACAAAATTATCTGTTACAATGTCCTACCTATCAATGACTACTTCAGCTTCAACTGCAATAATACAAGAGCACACAATAGATACAAACTCAAAGTGAACCGCTCCAAACTCGATTGCAGAAAATACGACTTCAGCAACAGAGTGGTCAATGCCTGGAATGCACTACCTGACTCTGTAGTTACTTTCCCAAACCCCCACAACTTTAACCTTAGACTGTCTACTGTGGACCTCACCCCATTCCTAAGAGGTCTGTAAGGGGCATGCATAAGCGCACCAACATGCCTACCATCCCTGTCTTACTGTCTCCACTTATTCGTATCCTTATCCTGTATTCATAATCATGTTTATTCCTATATCTGTTATCTTATACGTGTTTGACAAATAAATAAATTCAATTCAATTCAATTCATAGTTAGTCCTTGAATAAAGAACTATGTGATTAGTTCTTTATTCAATATGCACAGCAATTCCTCCACCACTTTTCTGCTAAGGCCCCTAATGAAATAAACTAGGGAATCTCAAAATGTGGGTCATGACTCCATTAACATACTTCAGGCAAAATCTGGAGTGACTCTGATACTGCTTCCACTATGCACAAACAATCTTCACAATCACAAAGCTGGAACATTGTCAAACCACAGCAACTTTGCCCAGAAAAAATCGGGGTCCAGAGCAAGTTTTTAGATTGTTCTCAGTTTCCTTATACAAGCAAGCAATCTTCTTCGTTATGGATAATGATAAAGTATTATTCCCTATATTGAACATCACTGATTAACATAATGCATAGACACAGGACAAACGATACTGAACCAGTTTTGCAAACCTCTATGGGATTCAGAGGACTGCGGGCTGGGTTTGTGAATAACTGCAGGAATAAATTTTTACATATGCAAGGCATAAGTTTCCAATAAAAGGAAGGCTATGTTTTCAGGACTACGGATGGTCATTATGGAGAACAAGGTGATTTTTTATAAAGAACTAAATCCACCAAATGGAACATACGTTCCATAAACAGAAGCCAGCTACTAACAAAAAATAAGAACAGTTGGGGATTTTTATCAGAAAACAAGGTAGATATGTCTTAGGAATCTTAAATATGGAGTCAATGTTGATAGAATGTGAAAATCTTGAGAAAAAAAGGATGACAGCAGCTGAACAAATTGTTCTCTCCATACCTATGTAACGGACCCTATCATCAATGATACTGTAGATGTAATTCTGATGACCAGCTGTTTATAGTATAAGCCAGGAGTGTCAAACTCAATTTCATTGAGGGCCGCATCAAGATTGTGTTTGACCTTGGGGGGACATGATGGCCGTGGTCAGGGTGGGCATGGCCATCTCGACATCACAAGAGTGCTCTGCCAGCAAAAACGGGCTCCCAAGCGCCCTTTTGGCTGCGACAGACTCCTGCAACCCTCTGCCAGAGAAAATGGAGCTGGGGAGTGCCGCCCACGGCCCTTGCAAGCTCCATTTCCACCTGCAATGGCCTCCTGCACCCTCTGCCAGTGAAAACAGAGCTCAGGAGGGCCACACACAGCCCTCCCAAGCTCTGTTTTCACGGAGGCACTGCAAGCCGGTCCTTCACTGTTTCCAGGACAGCCCCACGGGCCAGATCTAAGCACCCTGCGGGCCAGATCTGGCCCCCGGGCCTTAAGTTTGACACCCCTGGTATAGGCCAATCTTCCACAAACTCTCTAACTAGGAATTTGGAAACCTATAGTCTCAACACATCTAGGCTGGAGTGTCTGGTCATCTAAATAATCAGGCATGCTAGAATTCAAAAATCATTACATAATATATTATGTAGATGGGCGGAAGGGATAGAGGAATTCAAAAGTTTTACCAACATATGATTCTGTACTTGAGATATATCATACAATTGATTTCATGGAAGGATAGTTTGCTCAGAACAATGTTTGCTCAGAAAAATAGTCTCAATGCATTCAGAAGACATAGTATTTGCTAATGAACAATTTGCTTTATTTTAGTTGAGAACTCACCTGGTAAATGTAAGCTAACCAAGGCATTTCCAATTCTTTATTCAACATCTAAAGACCAGGGTTTCCACTTACATAGATGTAGAAAACTAACACAAGCACATAGACTTTGGGGCTTCCAAGACACTGAATAAGCAGAAGGTTTCTAGATACCGTATGTCAGCCATATGTGTGAAATCATTTCCTGCACTTTTGACACATGAATGGGGGCTTTTAAACCAATACATCATGCATGGATGGTACTTAATGTTCCATTTGCTGCCCCTAGCAAAATGTTCCAATGTGTTAAAATAAAAGCTGCAGCAGGTGGCATAAGCTCTCTGAAAAACAGCTTTTCATTGGAGTATTTTAAGCAATGAGAGACAATTCTTAATACAGCCTCGTCTCAGAAAGTATGCGCATCAGGTGTCAAGTACTAGGTAACTGTGCTTTATCCCTACTCAAGGAACTAATAGCCTAGTAATTATCTAACCAAAGCCAAGAATGAATTAAAATTAAATCCATTCTATCATATTTTCAAAGCACCTCCGATTGCCACAAATCAAAATTCACACACCAAGAGTCTTTGCGATCCTCTGAAACAGCCATTTCCAAACTGGAACCAACCAGATGTATTGAATTATAATGATCATTAAGCCAATTTTCATCAGTAGCTGGAGGAATTGAAGGACAGCTAAGATACAATAGGATTCTGAACATGTATCTGTTAAAACTGATATTAACAGAATTAAAACTGGACATTTGAAATGACATTTAATCAGTCATCATTTATTAAAGGCTTCTAAATATGAAAGGTTCTATAGTTCCCCAAGCAAGCACACCAAACCATACTCTCCACAAATGATGGAATTGGTAGTCAAAATGTGCTAGTCTCAGCTACAGAGGAACAGCTTATGGTATTAGCTTTCCTCATTCACCACTATACCACAAGAAGATAAAATGGAGCTTGTTGCAAGTCAAGAAAGAAAGAAAGAAAGAAAGAAAGAAAGAAAGAAAGAAAGAAAGAAAGAAAGAAAGAAAGAAAGAAAGAAAGAAAGAAAGAAAGAAAGAAAGAACGAACTCTTGGGATTTAGACATTCAGAAAGGAAAGAGAGAAAGAAAGAAGGAAAGAAGGAGAGAAAGAAAGAAAGAAAGAAAGAAAGAACCAGACCAACTATATAGCACACCCTGCCATACATAAAAAAATAATAATTCAGAAGCAGTAGAACGCAGCTTCTGAGATCTGAAAGTGGGTATCACCCACCACCCAGAGGCTACCATAGGAGAACAAATCATGCAGCACAAAGATTGGTTGGAAGTGGGAGAAATTTACTGGATTCCCTGCATGGATTGCCCTTGTGATTATGTAGGACAGATAGGGAGGAAGTTAACCACCAGATTAAAGTACACAAGCGAGCTGTTAGAAAAGGAGACCCAAACTCATCGGTAGCCTCACACTGCAATGAACAAAGACATGCATTCAATTTTGCAGCTACTAAGATTGTTGGCCGAGCAGGGACAAAAACAGATGGAGAAATAATTGAAGCTTGGGAAACAGTACCCTTGCCACTCAACAGGAGTGCTGATTTACTACCAGCTTACCGGGTACTTAGGAGCCAAGGACACGGCAGCACAAGGAATGAACAATCTATGATTTAATAGCCAGCTATCAACACCCCAATCAACAATTCAAAGTCACACACAACCAGACACCACATAAATACTATGCATAGAACAGAACATCATGGCGACTGAGAAGTTCCCTGAGGATGGGCTCCAGCACGAGTCAGAAAGCCTGGAAGAACAAATCTCTGGTCCCAGTGACTGACTCAGATTGGATCCTACAGTAAGGCTATTCTTACTATATCTGCCTCATTCTGAGACACGTCTGTTAGAGAATTTATAGAGAATTTATAGTATAGTAAGCACCTCTTAATAAATTTACCCCAACATCATTTAAAAAAAAATTATAGTTGCACTTACACTTTCACTTAGTTGGTCACACATACTCATGCACATACACTAAGAGGGAGATTTCCAATGCTTCTGGGTATATTAGTAAAGTTGTGCAAAATCTTCAAAAGTGATGCTTCCTAATATGCAGTGGTATATACAAAGCATCTTTCTTTGTATCATTAAAGCACCAGCATCTGTTTTCAGGCTTCATAATTTATTCTTGGATGACTCAATACATGTGTGCATTAACAGTCACTTCGCTTCATTTTTCCCCTGCATAAAAAGTAGCACACAAGCTTGAAAAAAACCTGTTCTCCATTCCCCATACATCTGGTTCTCTTTCGTGTGAGTGCTGAAGTTTTAGAAGTGACAAGTTTTTGTCATTGCTCCTCTCACATATCCATTGCATAACATTAATTTTACAATACAGCAGTGACTTACAACCTGAATTACAACTTGTATATCTTCTACTGTGGGTACTAGCAAACTTCATTTTTACCCAAATGACACAGACTTTTATTTGAATATATTCAAAATATTGAGACCCTCCTCTATCCCAGACACTGACCATACCCCAGCCTTTAGCTATGATGTTAATCCTGTCCCTTTGTTTTCTATAATATAAAATGCCACCAGCTGCAAAACATTGAGGACACCAGGCAGTAAGGACAATTATACTGATGTCATCATCAAGAACTGTGGCTCACTAAATTTCCTTCGCATGGAAAATGTTCTTGGTCACAAACACTTGCATCTTTTTTCCTAACTGGAGGGTGTGCATAGTGTTAATGTCACATACTTTAGGCAAGGAGTTCAAAGAAAGTACAACTGATTAGCAAGTGAAGACAGCTGATGCAATCTAACTTGATTTAATTGTTTAAAAAGTAACTGGGAGGTTGTGCTATTCTTAGCATGTGAGTTATATTTGTCCTAAGTAATGTCAGCATAAGGCTTATCTTCAAGAGATGGCTGATTGAAGTCAACATCAATGCATCACATTAGATTCTTCTCTTTCAACTGCAAAATTCCCAACTTGGCCAACTCTCTATGGAGCTACACAGAAATAATCCCCATTGATTTTTGATAGGCCTTACTCAAGTTACATTTATAAAAGATTTGTCTATTTTTTATTTATTATATTTATATGCCACTCATCTTGCTATCCAGAGAAATCTGGACAGGGGCCTTCCTTGGTGAAGGTTTCAGTTTGCAACAGCAAAGGAATATCCCTCTGCTTTGCTATTGATCAGGAAGAGAGCAAATAATATCTGATTGTGGTATTTTGTCTCTTTTTTTTCCATTTGCAATTGTCTAGATTTCTTTGTCAGGATTTTTCAGCACTCATTAAATATTCTGTTCAAATGTATTGCAACTTTTACTATGCTTATTAACCACCCGAAAAAGAATATGCAATAATTATTGGTTTCATGTATTATATTCCAAGCTGCCTCATTAAAGCAACAAACTTGCTTTGATCATGAAAAAAAAGCATAATGAAAGATCTTCATTCTATGCCAGACGTTTAGCTCTTCACATCCTGCCTGCCACATCTATTCTGATTGTGCATGTCCACCAATAAATAAAAGACACTGGATTCCTTATGGCTGTTCATTATAACTTACTCATAACATAAGAGGATTTGGGTTTCAAATCTTTTGACGCTGCTTACTTTAACAGATTTCTAGATTACACTCGATCTTTGCAATAATAATTTGTGAAAACGTATCTTCAGACTATTATAAAAAGTAAAATTGAGATGACCAGCTTGTTTTAAAGCAGAATATTATAAACATGAACAGACTTTCACGAGGGCTTCTGTGGTTTCACGGAGATTATTGTTAGATATGTTATCAAGTAATCCAGATTTGGAATCCATTAAGTGGATTTCATTTTGGATAATTTATTAAGAATTTCTTTACAAGAAGGAGGCACTGTTAATAATAAAAATGAAAATTTGAACAGTGCTTGAGATTTCCTGGATTGTTCAGAACCAGAAAACTTTGTAGAATTCCATTAATGGTAACTGGAAATTATAGCTAAATTAAATGACAAATAAAATGGCCATAGAGAGTAGAAAAAACTACAAAGCACTTCTACAGTTGTTAACCTATTCTTATAAAGAAATATTACAACTACATTATTATTTTTAAAAAAAACATAATATTGGAACCTGGAAGGATAAAGCTGCAGGAGTAGGGAACAGTGTGGTGTTAGATTAAGAATGGGGAGACACAGGTTTATTCTACTTCCACCCATGATAATTCACTGGATGCCTATGGACTAAGCCAGGGGTCAGCAACCTTAAACACTCAAAGAGCCATTTGAATCTATTTCCTACAGAAAAGAAAACACCGGGACCCACAAAACCTACCGGGGGTCGAAAAGCTCAATAAATCGCGTGCCGGCAGGTGTCGCACATTGGCGGTTATGACACATATTTTGAGCGACAGGGAGCCGCAGCAGAGGGATGAAAGAGCCACATGTGGCTCCAGAGCCGTGGGTTGCTGACCCCTGGACTAAGCATTCTTTCAGGCCAGTCTAGTCACAGAACAGTTATCCAAATGAAATGAAATATATGTAAACTACCTTAAGTTCCCAGAGAAAATGTGGATTATAAATCTAACAAATGAAAATAATATTTGGAAAATATTTTTCCCCGGAATGTGGTTCAGAATAATGCAAGGTTAAAACTTGAGAATTTAACCAGTTATTTGGTTATGTTATTTAAGTTGTCAAAAAACAATAGATCAGGCACAGGAGAACACATATTGACTGTAATGGCAATTACATGACAGAGGAACACTGTGAAAGTCATAAATGTCAGCATTAGTCATAACATTTCAGCACTGTTATAACTTCAAATGATCACTGTTTGAAGCAGTAGGCAAGTGAGGACTACCTATAAAAGAGCCTCTTTGACAAAAAAAAAAAGGTAAGTTTTATAGAATATTAGGCTCCTGACCAAATAATTGAAGGATGCAGGCCTTTAGTTTGATCCTGATATACTTAAATACATATGATATAAACTGATTTCCTAAGTTGTTTTGACACTGTACACTTAAAAGAAGACAATCCATAATATTTAATGGTTTTAGATGCCTCTGCCTGATCGCTATTCCCCCAGTCAACAGAGGAGGAGGCTGCTGTTCTTATGATCTCAGAAATCAATTTGATGATACCGTAGTCAATGTTTACATACATTCTACAGAAAAAAAATCTGGTCAAAAGCAGATACTTACAAACTGTATAAGTTATAAGGCTAAGTCTTCACTTACCCACTGCCTCAATCAGTGACCATATGAAGTTAGGCCGGTGCTGAAATTTTATGGCTAAGAGCTTTATGCCCCAATGGAGGAAGATGAATGGATCTAAGTTTAGCTAAACATTATCAATGAGTGTTGATATCAGATATATATGCTGATTAGACTAGTTTATGCTCTTTCAAAGTTGTTAAATGCAACCAGGTTGCTTAGGAAGCAGTAGAGCTTTCAGTCAAAAGGCCATTTGATGCAGCTCTGCAAAGTGAAATGACATTCCACTTCCTACGTGCCAGTGTTGAGGTGGTGACAGCGTTGTTTACATGCAGAAACATGTGCAGAAGACATGTCCATCAAGTGATGCAGCCCACTTTAATTAGGGAAGTTAGAGTACCTTTCATTTTCCCAGGATATCAGCACCCTGCAGCAACTAAAACTGAGACGGGCCTATTTGCTTCTGTGGTGTACAGTGACATCTCCTTTTCATGTGACTGCCAGCAGGAAAATTAAACAATCAACAGCAACTGCTTTAGAATGGACTTGTCTTTAGAAGAAGAAGAGTTTTTGTAATGGTCCATATCCCTACACTTACAGCAAAATTAGCTGCAAAAGATGAACATCCTAGATTTTGCCTCATAGGTTATGCAATTATTTAAGAATAAAGAGAAGACCATGTAGGGGTGGGCAATTTGAAATGTCAACAACTATACATCAACTGAGAATAATTTAACACAAACGTAGTAGCATTAATTCAGTATTAAATGAATACACTGCTCAAAATTTTAATTAATGAAAATTTCATTTAAGGGAGAATAGCAAGCTGGCAAACATTAATAACTTTTTCCTCGACTAGTGGATTTGTTTATTAATTATGCCTTTTTGTATAATTAATAGGCTTATTGAGAAATACATGCATGATTCTGGAGCACATTATTGCCTTTGATTAATTTATGCAACACTCCATCATTATTATTTGACTCTGGTGCTAAGGTCAATCAAACAGCAGACATTTTTACTAACATACTTGAATGTTTCTAATAACAGCAACTGATGCTAAAATTCTCCACAACTTTTTAATGTTTATATTAGCTGATGGACTTGTATTTATTAACTGAGATAATTAACAGTGTTAACCGATAACAGAGTTATGGAGGCTTATGAGCAAGTAAGGTTTCAGATAGGTAGGGACACTGTAGATAATTCCTTTGATCTAACCTATTGAATTAGAATGTGTTAAATGTTCTAAGGGTAACAGTGGGAAGAAAACTAATTGCTTCCAATCACAGAAGGGTGTTTATCAGTTAGCCTAGAAAGGGGGGGGGGAATCACAACAATTTGAATGACAACACTTGAACTTCAAGGTACATTGGACAAGTAACGAGCATTCCCTAAAGCTGCTCAGTTAAGCTCTTTCTCTATTCCCTTGCCAGAGCAATTGCCATAAACTCAGAATGAAGATGAGCAATAAGCCTCATAAAAGTTTTCTCAGTTGGATTCTTCTCCCCAACATATACCCTGGAGAACTGTTGCCACCATTTTCCCTGTGGAAAGGATCTCTAAAAAGAGAAGGAAGTTGGGTCAATAAACAATCACCCAAAACAGCTCTGCTTGAGCAGAGAGGGCATTGTCATCAAATGCCTTATTGGAAAGATCTTTTATTTGTTTTTCAGTAATAGTTATTGTATTTTTATTTACAATTCTTTAATTCCTTTAAAGATGCCTTGAGAGGATTATTATTCTGAAAGAGGGGGTATAAAAATTATATTAAGTAGCAAATTATTATGCAAAAAAACAAACCACTTTATTTTCCCCATTAAATACTAGCCCTCCTCCACAACAGATAATTTTTGATAGGTTTGAGGTCCTTCAGATTCAGTACCTTTAGAAAGAGACTAAGCAAGGAATATCCTAGCTTCTTTTCACTTTCATCTATATGTTAATGACATTGCTGAATTCTTAACACCTTCAGTATATCATGTACTCAGGTTGGCTACAAAAAACTATTTTCATTGTACAAAAGAAATGCTACAGTTCTATCCCAGACAAAAGTAAGTGCAAGAAGACAAATGAGGACATTTTCCAAATTGTATTCTTAAAAAAGCAAACAGTAATAAATTACAGTAATAGAGCAGTAACTGTGCTCTATAAATAGCATGTGTCTCATATATGGTATTTGAATAATCAGCTCAATGGACAAATTAGACTTTTCAAATGTTTGGTCATGGGTCTTCAGTAATCAGATACACAGACAGTCCAACAATAATATTTGCCAGTTTACAATTTTGCAGAACATTAAATTTTTAATGCATTCTCCTTACAAAAAGTCATAATTTTAATCTTCAGCCTTGACATTCTCACGATTTAAACCCATCGTTCAGTTATTTTATAGCTTTTTTTTTTTTGCCAACTTCTAGGCTGAGTTCTAAAAATTGAAATCAATTGCTCTTCCTTCCATTTAGACACAAATTTGGCTTAGGATATTTAATTATTGACATGAGAGCCGCTTGATGAAAGTCATTAGCTCAAGGTTCTGTCTTGTTGGCCCTTTACCGCAGCTGCTATTAAAACTTGGTTTCAGTTAAGCAATCTATTAAGGAAATGGCTTTTTGACGTATCCAGATCATATTTGCAAGCTCTAACTCTCTTGAAATATAGAAGAGCTCTTTCTAGAGCAGTACTGAATATTCCACCTTGCTCAAGAGATGCATCATAAGAATGCCATTATACAGTATTTCTTTGTGTGGGTACAGCAGAGCAAAATTATCAGCTCCCACATTTTTGTTTTGTTTGTTGTTTTTACAGAGGAGTGTTGAAAGTGTTCCTGGATGAAACACAATTTTTTCTTCTTCAAATACTTATCTCTGATTTGGAATTACTGAGAATATGGAAACAAAAAAAGGTTCAGTTGAAAGATGAAAGGCTAAATGCTTCCAGCAAGTGACTGAAACGGAGGCAAGGGATTGGGGGGACGGGACGGGGGACAAAGAGCAGCTACTGTACTGCCGTTTCAGAGACAGACACAACAAGAATTGTCTTCTTGTCAACCTTCTTGTGCAGAAAATACGTGTCTGTGGTGGAAACCCTCCTCTAACTATGCAAATGAGGTCTCAGTAAAGTCAATCTCTTTCATCAATGAAATGTCTCCATGGATGAAACAGGCTCCATTACAGAAGTTTACTTCCTTGTATATGGAAAACTATGAGAGGAAAGTCCTGCTGACCAGCATTTAGAGTACCATGTGTATGCATACACATAAGAATTACTGAAGTCAAAGGGATTTATTAGGGATTTATTGATATCTGTATCCCAATACAAAGGCTCTTATTAATTCCCTTCCTAGCTCAATATATCTAGACTCCCTTCCCAAGTATCCATTCCATTGTGAAAAAATAAGCTGAATTAAACAAAGTCATTCCTAACAGAGCAACAGCCTACACAAAATGAGAGGAATCCACAACAAACTCAGAGGGAAGAAGCCTGTCTAGCTTGATACTTACTGTTCCCAGACATTTGCAGTCTATCGTTGTAAGTGTCTATATGTATCTGTGAGGGGTGGGAGAGAAAAGCTTGGGTGAAAGAGAATGGTTGGTGTGCAGATGCGGTTCAATAAATTTTATATATGAGATATCTTATTTTCCAGACAACTTTGATCAATAACTATTAATTCAAATAACAATTAATTTTTTGTTCTGGTCTTGTCCTTTTTTGGAGTATGGAATAAATGGATATATACTTGATGTTTGATTTCAATGGGATTTGGCAACCTTAGATGACAAGAAAAGGGAGCTGGGTTCTATGCAATAATTGTAGGTGTGTGATCTTTTTTCCCTTGTACCTTATTTTAGGGCAGGCAGGGTCACTTCTTTGGGGTGTTTTTTATTTCCCTAAAGTATCTTTCTGGTTTTCAAGTGGTTTTTCCGGCAGATTAAGACAATCTGCATACAGTAAAAATTGCAGCTACTATTGAAATACATTTCAACTACAGGCTACAAATCTTTTACATATAATGTTTATATCTGCTAAGTTGTCTGTTTACATTTTGCATTAATGATGTCTGTGGCAAATTTCTGTCCACCGATCATCTGTCAATCATTTTATGACACTCCTTAAAATGGAGCCATTAAAATTTCACATTAAAAAGATGTAAGGTGATACTTTTAGAAAATGAACAGGTCTATTGGTTAAACCTGGTCATATATTTAAATAGTAATATAATTTGGAGCAGCATAGAATATCTCCCACTTATTTCTGATACTATTTGTTGCTTCCCTGGGTCTCTCAAACCTGCCCATTGCCTTCATGCACAATTTCACATGAAGATCAGTCCACACTTTAGCATTTGCAATTTTGTATGGCTGAGTGAGTTAATAAATGCACCTTCAGAGAAACGTCCCATACCTTGTACACTGGATGCTGAATTTATCATTTAATGTTACATGTCTACATATCATAAGTCATATAATTAAAAGACCACCTTAGCTACCAAGACAGAAGAGAGAAAAATCGGAAACAAGGCATTTTGCCCTAACTTTGGAAGATACCACTTCTTTTACCGGTGGCCATTCTGGTGTATATTAGAGTGAGGTATTTTTTTTAAACTTGTTTTTCATTCTTTCAGTCATAGTTTTCTACAAAATAAACTGTAGCAATTATAAGTCCCAAAGGTGCTTTTTCTGGAGGCAAGTGGACTTTCTTGTTTTTTCTTTGACAATGTTTCACTTCTCATCCAAGAAGCTTCTTCAGCTCTGACAGGATAGTGGGGAATGGAAGGATTTATATTCCTTGCAGACAGCTGGTCATTTGCATCCTTTTAGAGGGTCATTGAAGCACTTGGAGGTTTATCTGTGTCCTCAGGGTCACCTGAGTAGTGCTCCTGGTTCCTGTAGTCTGTATTTTTTTTCCTCTGGAAATCCATTCCTACTCCCACACCATTCCAAGGGTGTTCATCCCAAATTGTATAGCTAAAAGTCTCTAGAGATTCTCAGTCATCCAGGTCATGGTTGTCCCAAAGGTGCTTTTTCAGGAGGCAACTGGAATTTCTTCTTCTTGTTTTAGCTGCAT
>QLTV01001816.1:3109906-3125243 GCA_003457575.1 Thermophis baileyi
TTTTCCTCTGGAAATCCATTCCTACTCCCACACCATTCCAAGGGTGTTCATCCCAAATTGTATAGCTAAAAGTCTCTAGAGCAGTGATGGCGAACCTTTTTTTCCTCGGGTGCCGAAAGCGCGCACGCGTACGCTATCGCGCGTGTGTGCGTGCCCACACCCATAATTCAATGCCCCCTGTGCCCCACCCCCCTGCGCATCCACGTGTGACCCACCACTGTCCCGTCCCCCCATGCATGCGCACATGACCCCCCCGCTCCATTTCCTGACTTCCGGTGGGCCCGGTAGGCCTGTTTTTCACCTTCCCCAGGCTCCAGAGGCTTCCCTGGAGCCTGGGGAGGGCGAAAACGGCCTCCCCCACCCCCTGGAGGCCCTCCAGAGGCCGGAAATGCCCTCCCAGAGCCTCCGCGCGAGCCAAAAATCAGCTGGAGCTGAGCTAGGGCAACAGCTCGCGTGCCGGAAGATATGGCTCCAGATATGCGTGCCATAGGTTTGCCATCACGGCTCTAGAGATTCTCAGTCATCCAGGTCATGGTTGTCCCAAAGGTGGTTATGACCGTTTTTCACACTCACAACTGTTGCAGTGATCAAAATTCAGAAATTTGGCAACTGACTCATATTTATGATGGTTGCAGTGTCCTGGGGTCATCCAGATATGCGTGCCATAGGTTTGCCATCACGGCTCTAGAGATTCTCAGTCATCCAGGTCATGGTTGTCCCAAAGGTGGTTATGACCGTTTTTCACACTCACAACTGTTGCAGTGATCAAAATTCAGAAATTTGGCAACTGACTCATATTTATGATGGTTGCAGTGTCCTGGGGTCTCATGTTATCATCTTTTATGATCTTCTGACAAGTAAAGTCAATGGGGAAGCCAGATTCACTTAACAACCATATTACTGTAGCAATAGCAATAGCAATAGCACTTAGACTTATATACCGCTTTACAGTGCTTTACAGCCCTCTCTAAGCGGTTCACAGAGTCAGCATATTGCCCCCAACAATCTGGGTCCTCATTTTACCCACCTCGGAAGGATGGAAGGCTGAGTCAACCTTGAGCCAGTGAGATTTGAACCGCCGAACTGCAGCTAGCAGTCAGCTGAAGTAGCCTGCAGTACTGCACTCTAACCACTGCGCCACCTCGGCTCTACTAACTTATCAACTGCAGTGATTCACTTAACAACTCTGGCAAAAAAGGCCGTAAAATGGGGCAAAAAACTCACTTAACAAATGTCTCATTTAGCAACAGAAATTTTGGGCTCCATTGTGGTCATAAGTCGAGTGGCAACTGTTAAAATATTCATGAACTGGGAGAGACATGGTAACAAGGTCAGCCAATGAATAGGCATAGCAACTAAGTCAGCCAATGGGAGCTGAAACACATCTGAGTCTGTGCAGAGAATTGAAACTGAAACTTTAGCTAAAAGGCTGGGCGTGGCTCAGCCCACTCTGTACTCTTGTCTCTCTCTGAACTCTGAACTAGAAGCTGCTTGTAACTGCTGCTACTTTAAAGAACTCTGCTACTGGTATTGTAAATACTCATCTGTTATTATGTATATAAAGAAGTTAGTGAATCCAGCTGAATCAGTTTGTCTGTGTGTGCTTTCTGTAAATGATTTTCTGCAACAAACTCTGACAGCAACAGACAGCTCTTGCAGGACTAATTTATTGTGACCTCAAATGTGGGTGCGATCAGATACCTGGAGAACAATCTTATAAGCATTGCCTGGAACCCGGGGGGGGGGATCTTTATGCCTTTATAACCCTTAAGCAAAATTATAGCTTTATAATATATTATATATTTGAGCTTTAAAAGAAATCTTTGCAACCAATCAGTAATTTGCATCAAGAGTGTTATCCCCAGAAGCTGTGCCAAATGTTGCAGCAGATTTTTCGGCAATTTCAGATGGGTGCTTTTGGGAACTCGTTTCCTTTTCCTGAAGGCTGGTTCTGTGATTGTTCATCTCTGAAGGAGGAAAAAGGCAGCTCCTGGAAGATGCCAGGGAACAGCAGATGAATCATACTGCAAGCTTGGTGGGTACAAGATAGGAGGCGGGAGGAAATATTGATGCTAATAGTGCTGGGGACTCTTGACGAAGCAGAGATGAATCAGTCTGCGCCGCATGAGCTGAAACTCAGACGTTTTGTACACCAGGGGCTCCAGATTGTCAAAATAAAAATTATGTTCTTCTCTACCTTTGTCATTTGGTAACTCTAATTACCACAAAGTCTTTAACCTGACCTCCTTTTAATTCCAACCACTGGGAAGGTATTCACAACTGTAACATTATACTGTGATCCAGGGGTGAAATTCAGCAGGTTCTGACAGGTTCTGGAGAACCGGTAGCGGAAATTTTGAGTAGTTCGGAGAACCGGCAAATACCACCTCTGGCTGGCCCCAGAGGGGTGGGAATGGGGATTTTGCAATAATCTTTCCCCTGCCACACCCACCAAGCCATGCCCACAGAACCAGTAGGGAAACATTTTGAATTTCACCCCTGCCTTGATCCTCACTGCTTGGAGTGCCAAAACACTTTAATGGAGGAAAAACAGTATCATCCTGGCAAACACTAAAGCCCAAAGCAAATCACGGGTGCAGCTACAAGGGGTCACCAGTGCTGCTTCTTTTTTTTTTCTTTTTTTTTTTTGTATAAGCAACACCCCAAGCTATTAATAATGAAATATGGGCAAACATTACTTTCTTTCCCTTTCCCTCCCTCCTCTCACACACACAGAGACACACATACAAAGAGTAACAAAGGTGAGGGTGAATGTGTGAGAGACCAGTTTTGCCTTTTTGTCCTCATTTCCCATGTATCGATGGCCTTTGGAAAGCTGCAGAAGCTGGCATTTAAACATCAGAGCCCTGATGTTTGTTCCATTGTCAGTATGTTTCATTGTCACACCCGGGCAAAAAGGCAGCAGGCAACGCAAACATAGCTTTATCACCGAAGCCCATGGAGACCAAGCAATACACTTGACCCCGATGCAGCCACAGCTGTTCAGTAACTCTAAGTCACTGAGCAGGCTTGGTTAGAAGTATCGGCAATGAGGAATTTTTGGAGTCTTTAAAGTCAGCTGGTTTAGGATCCCTAGCCTAAAGCATGACCCAGATCCATTGTCACAAGTGTTTTTGCTATTTTGAAAAACAATAGATTGGAGAAAAAAATACTGCAAAAATGCGTATGTTGGGAAAATGGAAAGAAATGTATTTATTGGGACAAAATGCATGTATTTTCTTGAGCAGAAATTGAGTAAATTTGAGTAGAATTTTACTAAATCTGTTTGGTCTAGTGGCTAAGAAGCCAGAGGTCCTGCCTTAGATACGAAAGATGGCTGGGGACCACATATTTTGCTAAAGCACAATTTGTTTTAATCATGATTTCTTAAACCAGTTATAGAAGCCTAGTTCACACATAACATTAAGCTTCAAGGATTACAAGCACACTGCTCCATACCACAAACCAACATGACGTTATAGTTGATGTGAAGGATCAGCCCAGTCATAGAGGATATGTACAAGTAAAAGTTACAAGCTATGATGAAAATGGCTTCTGGAAATGCAAAAGCCCGTTGCCGTATTCTGGAAAGAACACATAAGAGATTCCTGAGAGGGTAATCTGATACAATAGAAATATTTATTTATTTATTGAATTTATTTGCTGCCCATCTCATAGCAAATGACTCTGGGAGGCTTCCAGCATTAAAACTTTAAAAACCTAACAAATAAATATCATTAAAAGAATAAAAATATAAATCCCAATCAAGATATAGTTAAAAGATCGGGAGGGAGTGAATAGGATGCGTACGGGGTGGGGGTGGAATGACCTCTTAATTCAATAACCACCTCCAATGTGATGCTCCCCATTAGGGCCCCAAGCCATCTGGCAAATCCAGGTCTTCAGGCTCCTGTGGAAAGACAGAAGGGTAGGAGCCAATCTCACCTCCGGGGGGTAAGATGTTCCATATGGTGGGAGCCACAGCAGAGAAGGCCCTTCTCCTGGACCCTGCCAGGCAGAATTCCCGCAGCATGCCTCTCAGATATATGCAGTGATGCATAAAAAATATGAGGAGGAAGGGGTGTTGGATATGTTCTCAATTTTCAGTTATTTGTATAAAATAATAACGGTAGAATACAAATTAAATAGATAAAAATAAAATAAATAAGCATGCCTATATACAGCTGATATTTACATCTAATGTTTTATTGGATGATTCATGGGTGTGAAGCTATTGCATTTACGTACTCCTTGAGTAATCATTGGAGTAGAAAGGAAGGATTTCTATGTATAAATATTTGAAAAGCCAGAAAGAGGGCTGTGAAAATAAGTACAGACCCCTCACATCCTGGACATAAACTGTTTCAACTTCTTCCCTCAAGATGATACTATAGGGCATTGCACACCAAAACAACCAGACACAAAGATAGTCCCCTCCCCCCCTGCTGTCACTCTGTTAAACAACTAATTCCCATAACATTCTCTATGCCTTGGATGTCCTAGTAGGGCTCTATTACTTATTATCCTTCTCATCTGTCCTACTATCTATTTCCTTAGGTTCTTGTGACTATAACTTGTTGTTGTATCTCATGATTTATGTTGATTGCTTTTATTTAGTATCCTATTATGATTTATGTTGATTGAATTAGTATCCTATGACTATCACTGACTGTTGTATCTATGATTTATGATGACTGTATCTTATGAGTATGAGTATCACTTGTTGCTTGTATAAACTGAGAGCTTATGCACCAGAGACAAATTTGTTGTGTGTGTCCAATCACACTTGGCCAATTAAGTGTTCTATTCTATTCTATTCTATTCTATTCTATTCTATTCTATTCTATTCTATTCTATTCTATTCTATTCTATTCTATTCTATTCTATTCTTTCTTATTTCCACAACTACTGTCTGAAATATTGCTGTAGAATTGTTGTTTAGTTGTTTTTGGATAATGTATTCAAATTATTTCTATGGCACCTAAGTACTGACAAATGTTTCACATGTAGCCTCATTAAAATTATTTTTGCAGAAAGGGGGCATGTGAACTTTCACAGCTATACAACAAGCACTGGCAGTATAATGCTTCTTCAAAGTCTTGCATTTCTCCCAGAAGGGGCATTTCCACATGGACTTTCCTAATACATGCATTTTCTGCAAATGGTTTTATATTTTAATGCATTTTGTGCATAGAGCCATGCTTTAAAAAAAAAAAACCCTCATAGGTTGGAATTTCTGAACCATTTCTCAGAGGACCAACAATTGAGAGAGGCAAATGGCAGGAAAGGATGCATTCTTTTGTGTTTTTATGTAGCTTACATTCTTCCCACTATTGCCAGAAAATGAGAAATGCCAGCTGTGCAGGAAAGCTCCTTTCACACTGTTGGGCTATTCCCTAGCTGACCAGCTGTTGAGAGAGGCCTGGAGAGAGAAAAGAACTTCTTCCATCAAGAGGAGGCACCTAAAGACCTAACAAGTTTCTTTAAGAAGCCTTCTCCTGTATTGCTAGCCAAAGTGCTCCCAAGGGCTTTCCTCAACACACATTGAAAGTCTTCCATGCATAGTCACTTTAATAAAAATTGTGGGCAGTCCTGAAGCAACTCAGCCTGGAAGCATTGGAGTTTCAAGGTAGAACAGACCACGAAACCAAATGTATGAATATTACTTATATCATAAGGCTACTGCAACGGAATTCTGCATGCCTGAATTTGCTTCCCTCTCTGTCCCTCCCTTTATCTTCGTGAGAACAAAAGACTATCAAGTCAGAGATGCTTTTTCCAATTACATTTCTGCCCCAGACTTCTTTTACATAATTGTTGTCTTGATGTGGTCCTCAAGATTATTCCTTCTCCCCATTACATACTGGGGGAAAAAACTAAGAATACCAAGCTTCAGCACTTCAGTAAAGCAAACCAGATCACTTCCATAACTTGCACCATTTTGTTGAAGCAAATGTGTGTTACTTCATATAAGACTACTAGTCACATGCTGTCTTAAATTGCTCTCAAGGGTGTTTATTTTATAACAAAGACATCATTATATTGGGCACTACTGCTGCAGGTCTCTGACAGAGGAAGTAGCTTGTGTATCTCCTCTACAGAAAATAAGAAGGAATATTAGGAAGCTTTAAGTAAACATTTTAAATCTTAGCTCAAGTTGCATCATATGCTATGTTACTGTACAAGATTAATTCTTGAACTTTAGTTTTCCAATTTGAGATGCACTGATTCTGAGAACCTGATACCACCAAGTTAACTATGGCAAGTCCAGTCTGGGTGAAAAGCAACAAATCAGTGCAAGGAAGAACCATAGTTCCACTACATTCACACACACAAAAACTGTGACTACTTGGAACCTTTTTCTTCAGGTAATCTCCACTTTTCAGATGAATTTCTTTGCATGTGTTTATTAAAACATTTATAATCTTCAGTTCTATTTCCAAAAACTCTCAACATAGCTAAAAAGTCATGAAACAAAATACCAACAGAACAATGATTAATCAAAGACAGAGTAAAAGTTCATAAATGATTTCCTGAATGTAATCTCACACCAATATTACTTTTCACTGGCACCTATTAATAGGGAAAGTAAGATACTAATGTATTTCCCAAAGGAAGAAGTTATCTAGCCTGATGCTGTCACATATACAATGGGAAAGGAAGTGAGCACAATTCCCTTGCCAAAGCCAGAAGATATAATTTAATTCAAAGGACAGATTTTTATTTTTATTTTTTCAACTTTAGCTCTAATACAGCCTAATAGTCCTTGGAACCCTAAAGGAGCAAAAGGAAATTGTGAATTTTCCCTCTCTGAGTAAGCTGATGGTCTTAACTAGCCTCACAACCATCTAAGAGTGGCCCCTTTCAGGATTAGTAACTATAGTCCTGGGCATTTTTTAAAGAAATGAGGATGGAACTGGAGCAGCCATAGATTCATTGAATTAGGATGAATGAATTAGTCTTCCTTCAAGGATACCATGTCTATAAAAACTGAAGTTCATTTACAGATACCATGTTCATGAAGAAAGATTGATTCTGTCTAAAACAAACTATGATAAAAAAAAAACATATATCTTGAGAAGTAATCAGATTCCTTCCCAGCCCCTTATTTTTGTTTCATCCATTAGAGCAGGTTTGTGCATCTGTGATACCATGTCCAGAGTGAGGTAGTGCTGGCTTTTGAATAGTATCAAAAAGGATTCTACCAGATACCTGTTTTGCCAATTGTGCTCATTTTAGCAAACTTGACAACAGAATTGTCTGTTGTTATTTCTTCTAGACTAATTACTACTGTGTTTTGCATTATTGCAGGTCAGGGGATTAATGTATTTTATCTACATGAATATTTTCAAAAAAGAAGCTGATTAGCAATCCTTGACTTTATTTTGTGTTGAAGAGTGAAATATTCAACATTAGCTTATGCTACAATAAATAAGAGACAATAGAGGAAAACAGAGCAAAATTAAATAGAAATGCATCTCATTTACCTAGATTTGGTTCAGAGATACAGAAAGAGAACTATTTATGATTTGGAAGGATCCTAAAATGTTATTCAACAATTTGAAAAGCCTTTTAATGATACTGCAAAACAATGACCTTTAGCTGAATAAAAACAAAAGTGGAGAGGCATTTGCATCCCACTCATTTATATTTTAGGTGATGGGCAATCTTGATTTTCCAAAGAATTTATATGGGCTCTAAGAATTCATAAAAGTGACAAAGCAACCTGTGAAATTTGGGAGAGCAATGAAAGCAATGCTAGCTTCTAATTAAAGATATTAGTATTCAATTAGACTTGGCATTTCTTCCCAAGGATTTATTTCTAACTATATTTCCTTGTCTTCCAGTAAGGTTGACCAGACTGGCCAGATATCAAAGGCAAATCACTATCCCTAAATATAGGAGTGCAATTCTCCCTGGCTTGATTCAATGTTCTTTTTACAATGTTGTAGAAAGGGTATTTATTCCATTTGGGCTAAGTTTTTGCCCATGTGGCAAAAGGACAAATAAAGCTGTAAACAATGCTGCCCAGTCATAATTGATAGCCATGTGCCTGTATAAATTCCCCAGCCATTCCAGATGGTTATCATTTTTACTTTCAAACACATGCAAATCTTACACTTAGATTCTGTACTTTTAGTGTAGCTACATTGATTAATTGATATGTTCAGTTAGCCTTATGATCTGCAGTTAATATCTGTGTATACATTGGCTATTTTGCATTACTGAGTTTTCTTATCCCCAGTTATTCATTATTATCCACAATACAGATTCTTCCCTTCTACTATCTCCTATCTTGGAAATAGGTGGATGTGTATCTGTACTTGTATCTTTTGCTTTATACATTTTTGATCCATCGATACCTGCCTTCCATTCAAAGCCAGTTTGTGCTCTGCCCTGATCTTCTCCTTCCTGCCATTTACATGGCGGGTGGATCTATTTCTTGCCCTTTCTTCGTCTTTTTTTTTTCCAGTGCCCTGTCCAACTGACTTTAGACTTCTCTTGCTTTTTAACTATCCAGTTTTAGTTTTCAAGGCTCAATGCATCCCTATGATTATATCTTGGACTAAATCTTAACTATGGTTTTGCCCGCTTCTCTCTTCTTTTGAAAGTAATTTCTTTGGCTTGGTGACATCATGTAAGAGACATCAAAGAAAGATTCTGGCAAGGGAAAGATTCAAGTAAAGAAAGTTCACAAAGAGACTCCGGAATTCTTTTCTTGTTTTTGTTTTCCTTTGGAGCCATTTGAAGGAGGCATTCTCATTTCAATGATCTGTTTTACCTCCTCTGAATTCTGTCTGTGCTGCGATAAATAAAAGAAATGACAGTTGCGGCTTTCTCTTATACAATCTATTTGAAGTTTTCTGAGATTGGTTTCTGGATGAAGGAGCGACTACAAGAACTATGATATAAGTCTGGAGGGTACTCTGAGGTGAAGTCACATTCTGAGAACTCTTCCATCATAATCATGGGAAACATAGCCTAACTAAACTTTCCATAAGAGGTCTTTCTTTCCTAAGAGGTCTGTAAGGAGCGTGCATAAGCGCACCAGCGTGCCTACCGTCCCTGTCCTACCGTCCCCAAGTATTCGTAAAATATCATGTACTCGTAACCATGCTTGTACTTCTTATATATTCACAATCATGTTTATACTTTGTCTGTAATCATATACACACTTGACAAAATAAATAAATAAAAATAAATAAATAAATAAATAAATAATGGAGACGAGTTCCTTGACTCATCTCATTTTTAATCATTTCTGTGTTCCTGTCAAACTATAAACTGCAAAAAAAAAAGGTGTGATGATTTAGAGATGTGCACATCTGACTGAACACCCTCAGTCAGCTAATCATCTTTGCAATTAATTCTTCTCTATTTAAACTCTGTGGAGGTAACTCAATTAACATACAGTGTCAAAGGATCTATGTTACGTGGGGAGGGGTATTATGTCCATGACTCATCTCCAAACTTCATGCACTGATTTGCTCTTCATAAAGCCTTAGGTGTATACACCGTTGATTATTCCTAGATTATAGGCATGTTCAGGGATACTAAACAAAACAAAAAAATATGTGTGGACGGATTTGGTAGCAAGCAGGGGTGGGTTCTGGCTTACCTCGCTGCCAGTTCGCTTCCTCACACGCCGCGTGGGTACACGCACCTTGAGCGCCGCATGGGCGTGCCATGTGGGCGCATGCGCAGTGCTAAAAACCCAGCTTCTGCGCATATGCAGAAGCAAAAAACAGCTTCTGCGCATGCGCATGCGCAGAAGCAAAAAGCAAGAGAGCCAGTTCAGGGGCGTGTCCAACCGGCCATCGCTGCCGGTTCGGCGAGCGGGGGGAAATTCCCGCTACCGGTTCTATAGAGCCGGTCCGAACCAGCAGGAACCCACCTCTGGTAGCAAGTTTTGAATATCCTGCAATAATTAAAATCTTTTAAACAATTTATTAAGGGTTAGCATAAATGTAGCATTAAAAGGAAGCATTTTAGAAATAATTCCAGGATACATGAAATTGAAATACCAGAGATCAGAAACGTGTAAGAGCCTACCAAAATAAAGAATATGTCATGGCATAGACTTTTATCACAGAGGTTTCCCTAAGCATCTCTCCCTTAATATATAAAGCAGAGGTAAGCAAAACCAAGCTCATTAGCATCCCACTTAAGCCCCTGGCAACCCTAGCATGCTCTGTCGAATTTTGGCAGAAAAATCTGTTTATTGCCATTCCCAACTGTAACTAAAATGTTCTATTTGAAATAGAAATAGCATTTGCTCGCATCCTTTCCTTTATAACTTGTCTTTATCTCTCTCTATAGGCTTTCCATTTAGTATTTTCAATTACAAACTTCTTAGGAGCAGGAAGCCTACAGTGTTCTTTATATTATTCTAAGATAAGTGTTTACTGGCTGCCAAGTGTTGCTACTCATACTTCACTGATGGCAAGGTATTACTATTACAGTTACTATTTCTATTATTATAAATGCAATACCACTTCATTCTTCCCCACAGACATGTATATGAAACCATCAAAAATATGGAAAAATATCACTGGGGCAAAGGATAAACCAGTTTTTTTTCCTATGAGTACTTCAAACAGGAAATAACAAACCTTCTATGTGTCTAATTGCCTCTTAGGATCTATTTCTTGGTCACACATGTGATAGTTAAAGTCTTTGTAGCAGTAGTGAGTTCCACTTACCTTCCCTACCGGTTCGCATTGCGATGGAAGTGTGCATTTTGCTCGTACGCGCTTGCTTCGCTCGCATGGGCGCCTACATCACATCGGAGAAATGACCCTCTGCGCATGCGCAGAAGCCTCTGCGCATGCGCAGAGGGTTCTTTGCCAGCTGCGGCGACCGGAGGACTGATTCGGGGGCGTGGACAGCTGGCCATCGCTGCCGGTTCGGCGAGCGGGTGCAAATTTCCGCCACTGGTACGTGCGAACCAGTCCGAACCAGCAGCAACCCACCACTGCTTTGTAGTCTTACTGCATACACACACACACACACACACACAAAAAAAACCCTTCTAATTTCAAGGTAGTGTACAAAGAGGAAAGAAACATATGGCTGTAGTTAAATAATAATTTAGCAACGTTGCACTCATAAGTGACATGCATAAATATGAGAAAAGAACCGAAGGAGTTTTAATGAGTTTCTAAGATTTCTAATACTGTCAGAAACAGTGTTTGTACTTTTGTGTTCATAGATTTCTTTTTTCTTTTTTGCAACCCAAATGCTGCAAAGAAAAGCTAATAATATATCCAGCAACAGCCAGATGTTTTTCAGGAAAATGAAAACCTAACCCGCCATACCTTGTTACTATGAACACACATTAATTGGAAATTTCATTATATACTACACTAATCTGATGAGCAAACATGGCAATTATAGTCAGCTTAAAAATGCTACCAAGTTAGCATTTCAAAAGAGAAAACCCGTTTAAAGTATATATGAAATGGCAAATATCCACAGCATGGGTAGGTATCATTTTTAATGCTACATTTTTAGAAAACTGTATTTGCGGGGTTGACTTGAATTCTCTATTTGGATAGACCCATCTGAAGCATGACTCATAAGCTTTTTTTTTAAAAAAAAAACCTTGCAAAAACAAAAACGTACATTATTTTACTATAATTCATATACTGTAATAGTTTTCAAGTGGAATATTCCAAAACTTCTAATCAGATTCATGCATTTTCTTACATATACAATGATATTCCTGCCACCTGATCCCATTGCTTTTCACGTGTGGAAGGGGAAAATATGAACCATCTGAGTAAGAATCTCAAGCAATCATGGTTCTAAAGCATGCTGAAAATCTCCATGTATAGACTAGTCTCCCTGCTTAGACCAGTGGTGGGTTGCTGCCGGTTCGGACCGGTTCTCCCGTACTGGAAATTTGCATCTGCTTGCAGAACCGGCAGCGATGGCCAACTGTCCACGCCCCCGAACCAGTTCTCCGGTCACCACAGCTGGCAAAGAACCCTCTGCGCATGCGCAGAGGCTTCTGTGCATGCGCAGAGGGTCATGTCTCCAATGTGACGTAGGCGCGCGTGTGAGCGAAGCGATCATGTGCGCGCAAAACACGCACTTCCATCGCGATGTGAACCAGTAGGGAAGGTAAGTGGAACCCACCCCTGGCTTAGACTGTGTCTCTCCAACACTTCGTTGCAACAGAGGAAATGGAGCCAGCCACAGTCTTGCTCGTGCCCTCATGTGATTGCAATTGCCTGAGGATGTCGCCCAAATAGAGCTTCTGTATCCTTTTATAGTGAGGCGTAATCTGTAGGACAGGATATAAAGTTTAGCAGAGGCATCTGATCAGGGGTGGGCTGCTGAGGGTTCGCAGGGGTTCGGGAGAACCTCTAGCTAAGATTCTGTGCAGTTTGGAGAACCCCCAAATCCCACGGGCCTCGCCCACCCCGCCCCACCCCTCCCAGGAGTCCCCACATGGCCCATTTTGGATGCAGGTAAGTGCAGGGCGCGTGCGGAGGCTCGGGGAGGGCAAAAAACGGGCCTACCGGAAGTTCATTTCCAGTCTCCAGAGGGCCTCTGGAGCTTGGGGAGGCCATTTTCGCATTCCTGGAGGCTCAAGGAAAGCCTCCGGAGCCATGGTGCAGGAGGCCGACTAGGCCATGCCAACCATGGCCATAACCACCCAGCAACCGGGCAGAGAACCCCTTGCTAAAAATTTTGAAGCCCACCCCTGCATCTGATCTCAGAGCGTTCAAACGATTCCAAGGTCTTGCCAGGAACAGAGCATCAACAAAGCAGTATTGGTGGCTTTCCTTTATCATGCTGTCTTCGTTTCCCCTCTTTGGAAAACCTTGTCAAGGATAGGAGACATTTTATTTAAAATTTTCCAAAGGTGTTTTCAGTCATGGTGACATATTGTGAGAGTTTTCAATCTACCAAATCTTCCTACTCATTTTGAAAAATTCCGGTGTTGAGTTTCCTAACCTTGCACTGACACAGCTGAAGAAGCTTAGCATGTAGGTTAAACAAAAGGTCTAATGTTGGATTTCCTCTCCAAAGGAACATCCCTGTTTCCAAACTTGGAGGGAGAAATCCAGGGGCTTTGGGCATTCATGTCCTTTTCTCTTTTACTAAACCATTCTGGGATTTTGTTAGAGCTGAAACACAGGTCGTAACAATTATAATGAATAATGAAAACCATCATCATATCATTGTCATCATCATCATCGGGTCTGCTTTTTGGATCAACAAATGCCGTCTTGCGCAATCAAATACAGCATGCTACATGACATCATAAAAATCAATACCAATCAATGCAACTTTGTCAAAGGCGCCAGTACTACTGTGTTTCCCCAAAAATAAGAGCCGGTCTTATTTATTTATTTTACTCCAAAAGATGCATTAAAGCTTATTTTTGAGGAAACACAATATCAGGGTGATCAGCCCAGCTGAGTGCCCCACCCCACTGGTGTGCGCACAAGACGCAGCGAGCACATGGGGGACGACAGTGTCCGGCAGCAGCTGCAGACCACCGCCCCCTTGCTTGGCACACTCTGGAGCTGCGCAGCCCACGCAGCGCAGGTGAGTTAATTACCTGTCCAAGCAGCAGACAGAGGCAAAGGCACGGGGGGGGAGGCAGGCAATCTGGACGCACCACATGGGAAAACCAAGAGTTGGTGGGCCGGAGTGGGTGGGTGGCTGCAGGAGGCTCGTCTTCGCGCAGCGGCAGATGGTGGCAGAGGTGCGGGAGGAAGGCAGCCGATTCTGATACGCCGCACGCCACGCACATGCTGAGACATGGTGGGACACACCCACCCACTCCGTCCCACCATCTCTTGGCTTGTCCACGGCCTGTGCGGCACATGAGGATCGCCTGCCTTCCCCCCCACACACACACCTCTGCCTCCATCTGCTGCTGGTGCCTCCGCACAAAGACGAGCCTCCCATGGCCAGCTGCCCGCTGCATCCCACTGTCTCTCGGCTTTCCTGCAGCCCACACGGTGCATCTGGATCACTTGCCTGCCCCCCCTGCACGTCTGCCTCCGTCTGCTGTAATCAACTCACCTGCACTGCGTGGGCTGTGGCTGCTGCCAGACACTGTTGGCCCCCATGCCCTTGCTGCCTCCGGTGCTGGCCATACCCAGTCACCCTGGCTGATGATGACCTTAACCAGGGCTTATTTTGGGTGGTAGGGCTTATATTAGGAGCAGGCTAAAAAAATCAGGATAGGGCCTATTTTCTGGTTAGGTCTTATTTTCAGGGAAACACGTTATTGATGCCATCTTTGCAGTTCGCAAGCTTATGGAGAAACACTGAGAAGAGAAGAAGCCATTACATTTGGCTTTCCTCAACCTTGTATAATGAATAATGAAAATGATAAAATAAATAGCAGAATATTGATTGTAGTGTTCAATTTCTAGAATGCTTTTCGGATTTGGAAAAGTACATTTTCCAAGTGCCTATATGAAGCAAAATGCCTATCAAACATCAACTAATGCTTTACTCCTGCATTTAATTAACTACATTAACATGAACTATAAGATTATGTTATTATAAGCAAATAAGATTTTCATACCAAATGTAGAAAAATAAACCTTTTAAATGTTAAGCAACTGAAGGGTGACTGATTTGAATCCCCACCTCCCTTCACACAATCCTATCAGGTTTTACTTTGGCAAAACCCATGCTATCAAGTCACATGTTTGTTTTAGTACTGGGGCTAATTTTCTCATTTAAGGCTTGGGCTTTTTTTAAGTACAGAGAAAAGCCATGAGTTATATCCTTCCACCAAAAAAAACAGCTAAATGGATGTTAACTTGAACACAACTGCTTTCCACATTAGATATTATGACAGTCATTTATGCTAGTTTCAACAATATGCATTATCTGTCTCACTTTTGTTAAAAATCCTTATTATTTATTGGGCTTTACATTTTCTTGGTATGGCACACTTTTATTATTCCCAGCATACTATTGATATCAAGTTCCAAGGAAAACACTGGCATTACTATTTATTTCTGCAAATGTGCATTTAGAAAGGCAACCTGAGGGGATGATTCACTGCTCATGCATATGTATGTACTCCTGCTGGAATCAAGAGACTGATAAGTGACTTTTGAATTACTCCCTAATGCCGTAATCCCATTCTGAGAAGCCATTATGAAGTAAGCAGTTTGATGAATGCAGGTGAGGACGTCAATTTTATAACTCCCCAACATACTTTTCCATAGGTGGTATTTCAATTATTGGGAGAGAAATTCCCTCTACCAAGTGTTCCCTCCCAAACCACTGCAGGCAATCTTTTTCAGTCAACTGGAATTGTTCTGGGATGGATTAAAGGATATTGGGGTGGGGG
>QLTV01001816.1:3136739-3154096 GCA_003457575.1 Thermophis baileyi
CCTACCTTTCAATTACTACTTCAGCTTCACCCACCACAATACACGAGCACACAATAGATACAAACTTAATGTAAACCGCTCCAAACTCGACTGCAGAAAATACGACTTCAGCAACAGAGTGATCAATGCCTGGAATTCACTACCTGACTCTGTGGTTTCTTCCCCAAACCCAAAAAACTTTAACCTTAGACTGTCTACTGTCGACCTCACCCCATTCCTAAGAGGTCTGTAAGGGGCGTGCATAAGCGCACCAGTGTGCCTACCGTCCCTGTCCTACTGTCCTATTGTCTTCATCTATCTGTATTCACTTTGATTATGTTTATGTTTATACCTATACCTGCTATCTTGTACATGTTTGATAAATAAATAAATAAAAAATAAAATAAATATCGATATAGCAATAGCAATAGCACTTAGACTTACTGTATATACCACTTTACAGTGTTTTACAGCCCTCTCTAAGCGGTTTACAGAGTCAGCATATTACCCCCAACAATCTGGGCCCTCATTTTATGCACCTCAGAAGGATGGAAGGCTGAGTCAACCTATATATGCTAGCTTATTTGTTTATAAATTGCACCCATAAACTCAGCAGCGAAAGAATAGCTGAACTATTTTATCAAAATTAAAGCTCTGTGTTTTCAGAGTGACCTAAAATAATAATCTTGGAAAGAACTCAATGAGTATGAAGGCTAACAACAACTAAAGAACTGGCAGCTGTGACTTCACATTATTGCATATATAATAATAATATCTCGGGTACTTGGGAAGGACTCAATAGGTAGACAAAAATGCCGAATCCAGTCTGAACATCTCACTGATTGTGTGATGAAACAATAATTTCATATAAACTGACCAATTTTTATATATTCCTAATAGTCATGATACCATGCATTACACTATAATATCTGCATATGACATTTAAATAATGCTACAAAAATCATTTTTAAATATATCGACTTCTGGAATTACAATGCAACTTTCAGTCATATCCTGTTTGCACCTTCTCCCAATATACTGTAAATGGGTGTGGGGGATGGGGGGGAATGAGGCTCATATACTTGCCAAATTCCAGGAGAGCTCAGCTTGAATGGACACACACAGTTTTCCATTTACAACAGTTTTAGAGGAGTATCTGGGAATGTTGCAGACGAATACATAACAATTTCTCTCCTCAACTTACATTGACTGGAAAAGCCTCTGGAGATGTGGGACTACACAGGTATATTAAATATGTATATGTTTCTTTATCAGATTTTATTGTTGCCACAATCACATAGGCCCTTAGTGGTTTACAGAAGTTAAGAGCAATACAAACCAGACCATCAATGGTAAAACTAAACCTGAATAGATAAAACCATAGAACCATAAAGTCAAACCACCTTCAGCATCCTATCATTCTCTATAGGACCATCAGGATAACTCTGTTATTAAAAATTAAAAATAAGGCTATTTTAAAAATAAGGTTATGAGTTACTGTTGCAAGATCCTTCTATTCCAATGAAATCTTACATATTGTAAATTTATTCAGAAATAAGCCTACTGAGATTGGTGGAATTTAATTTCAAGTAGATATGAACAAAATGGGAGCTCAGTTCCCAAATATGCAAAATGTCTTTTGATTTTGACAAATGAGTGCAATGCATTTTCATTCTTATACTGTAGTTTTACTTTCTACTTTGGGAACTTAGATCTAATTACACCCAGCTTTTTGTTGATATCTTATTCAGAGGAGAACTAGTAGAGTGCAGCAATTAGCACAAGGGTGGGTAGATATGAGCAGAAGAAAGGGTCAAAAACATGAAGATAACAGCTAACAGAAGTTCTGCCCCTTTTTCTATGGCTCATATTTGTTCTGCATAGAAAAGGGAATGGGGCTTTGATTGTGTAGTTATGGCTACCATATTGCCTTTGCTTTATGCTAGATATCCAGACTGCCTGGTTACAACCAGGTCCTCTGTTCAAGCGGGAAAATGGGGACTGCTGATTGGCTGAGCCATCTGACAGCTCCCTATAAAAGGGCTAGCTGTCAGACTGGCTCTCTGCTGGATCTTGTACATAGTTGAATAAAGAACTGTTGCCTGAAGCTTGTCTCAAGTCTCTTCACTCACCCTATTCAACACTTTACTTCTACAAATGTCCCTAGGGATGGAGATGATGTGGGTCATATGAAGTTTCAACTATGTCTTCCCAGTATCCTGAGTAGCGATCCAGCATAGCCAAATTTCAATGAAGATTTTGATGAAAGCTTATGCAACTAAAAGAATTAACATATCTGGACTACCAATCCACAAACTGAATTACTTGTCATAAAAGATATTTTTGTTATTATGGTCATAATTGTTTATAAATACTTATTTTCTACAAACATTAATTTCTTTGAAGAACTGTTCATGTATGTAAGAGCCCTGACTAATCCTCATTAATTTTTACTATGAAAATTTGCTAGCAAAATACCTTATTATATTGTATTAAGAAAATGTTGACATAATTTTATGCCATAGGTACAAGGATGTAATAATTTTATAATAATGAATACTATTAAAAACAAAAAAGGACAAAGTTAAAAGTTCAGGTTTGGGCACAATGTAAATCTAAAGTAAAAAATCATTTTTGATTTTAAAAAAAATACTAAATTCAGAACATTTTAAAAAATCAACATTTGCATATCCACCCAGTTAAAAATCTTAAAAATACACTCAGGTAGTAATCAGATTTCACTGAAGGGAGTAACAGGATATACAGTATTTCTTACCTTCTTTTTTAACTACAGAGAGTGTTGTCCTCTCAGGAGTTTTCCTTTTTTCTTCTTTTATCCCTAAAAATTAATTTAAAAAAAGATGTTACTTATGCTGGAAAAGTAAATCACATACTTCAGAAAGCTTATGAAAAATGTATGCTATCATTTTGAATGATTGAATATTGAATTCAGTCTAAACTTGAACATACTTGGAGGAGATATATCTATCTATATCATCTACGTATCTATATCATATATGTTTATATCAATATTATCATTATTTACATCTCTCTCTCTCTCTCTCTCTCTCTCTCTCTGTGTGTGTGTGTGTGTGTGTGTGTGTGTAATAGTATACCAAATACATAGATTTATGTAGCACTGCATTCATAGGTTATGTATTTATAATCTTAATTGCATTGATACAGGGGTGGGTTCTGGATCCTTTTGCTGCCAATTGGCTCAGGGTCGCGCCGTGCGCGCGCCCGCAGCAATCAAAAAATAGCTTTTGCGCATGCGCAGAAACAAAAATTAGCTTCTGCGCATGCGCAGAAGCAAAATCCAAGATGGCGGCACCCACGGAGACACCGACAAAACCGGCTCTGTGACGTCATTGCCGAGTTACTAACGGTTCTAAAGAACCAGATAGAACCGGTAAGAACCCACCTCTGCATTGATATCATGTGCCAATGATGAATTTATATTTATAGTTCCCTACATTTAGTTATTCTTATATTAGCACAGTGAGATGGCTTTAGTTGGATTGATGGATTCTAGTTTTGACAGTAAATTTTGCTGGTTAATGACAAAAGTAAAGAATGTTATGCACCTGGGAGATGCTCACTGACATCAATGGGATTCAATAATCTGTACAGATTACAACACTTCTAATGGAGGATGTAATGTGTAATGAGATCATATTTATATACAATCCCTTATATTTAAACTATCATGTTAATGATAAAATTAAAAAGAAATCACAGTCCAAAAGCATACCTTTTGCTTGAATATCGGAAACATCTTTCTTCTCATGGATTATCTTTTTTTTCCCTTCCACTTCTAAAATATGAAAAAACATGGTTTTGGATCATACGATCAAAAGTAGCTAATAAACTGAAAAAGTGGCTCAACTCATTCTGTCCATTCAACATTAAAACAAACAGCTGTAATTTACAGTTCTGTGTCAGCAGGCATTTAGCTTACATCTCATGATGAATGTATGCATTCTTTCATTTACATTGTTATCCCCTACAAAATAGTTTCCTGACACCTACATGGGAAGTTCACAGCAGATATTTTTTCTTTATGCCCTAGGAGAGAAATATCTGCTGCTGCTACCTAAGACTGAACTCTCAACCTTCTGAGTGGGAAGTGAGCATCTTCACCACTAGGCCACCACGCCTCTCTGGACTTAGGTCTCTTTCAGGGGCATAGGATCCCCGAGTGATGATGTATTTGACCCCACCCCACACGCTCAGTCTGATCCTCTCTTTCCAAATGCTACAGATATGTCCATGGAATTCGCTCAAAAAAGGTCAACTGTGATTGTGCAATTGAAGCTTCACTCTTCCTTTTACGAGCATCACATATATTCACGTATATTCTAGTCTCCATCTTATTAAAGTGGTGATTCTATGACTTCTTGATTATTTGATACAAATTTGTGATACTTCAGAAATAACCATATACCTACCCTATATAATACAGCAGCAATCTAGTAATGCAATACTTATGCAAATAACTTACCTTTCTTTTTAATTTCAGGAACACCTTTCTTCTCAGCAGTTACTTTTTTCCTCTCTTCTTCTAAGACATAAATCAAAGGGTAATTAATTGGTTTCATTTTGTTTAAATACAATAGGCAGATCAGAGCCCTTTAAAGATGAAGCAAATTAATTGCTTTATTTTAAAATAATAAATACCCTACCTTTTCTTATAACTTGTGGAATAGCTTTCTTTTCTTGAACCACTTTTTTTCCTTTTTCCACTTCTAAAGAATAAATTTAAAAGGAAATTATTTCAGAGTGCATTTTTATTCAAGAATTAGTAGTCAAAATGACAGAACCCTTTCTACTTTCTACTTCTGCACTTGGAGAAATAAAATACCTCTGAATCTAAAAATAAAATAAATAGCACAAAATGTTGCCTAGTCAACAGCCTATTCATTTTAATGGAGGAAAAAGACTTCACACAGAAGTGGGGGAATGCTAGGAAAAACAACTTCAGAAGGTTTTTTTTTTTTAAAGTAGACTAATGCCATACTGTGGAACAGCAGTGCAGTTGATTGACATTTGAATGGAGGGATAACTGAATTTCTGGACCACCCAGGATAATTTTGATACACTTCGACTTCATTTTTACCTCATTAGGGACAGAAAGTATTTTGATCATCTGTGATAATAACTGGGCACAAATAATGTGTTTATTTTGTTCTTTAGAGTTGAAAGGCAAAATTTTATCTGATGATCAGAGCATTTGGATGGGATAGAATTTAGAAGCATTATTTTTAATGGTCAGTCTTGACCTTGTTGGAAAAGTGGTCTTGGAAGGTGGTCCCTCTATCTCATTGCTCACTCTATTTACTAAACTACACTAGCAAACTATCCAGGTTTTAAAGCTTTGATTCTTCTACATTTCGGTGATAACCCTCTCTATGTCTCTCTTTTTCATCCAGATACATTCAACCATCTGATATGAATATCTCAGTAGTGGGTTCTAAAACCTGTTGCTACCAGTTCGCTCGCGTGCGTGCGTGCGTGAGCGACGCTTCTGCGCATGCGCAGAAGCATCCCAGGCGGGTGGGCGGAGCCTTCTGCCGCCGCCGCTACCGGTTCGCAGAACCGGGCCGAACCGTGAGCAACCCACAGCTGGGATATCTGATACCGGTATTCATAATGAAGTGGATGAGGGCAAATGCATTTAAACTTCATCCACACAAGGAATAGATGGTCCTGGCAATCTACAGTTCTATGCTGGATTGGATAAGACCTCTCCAAAACTTCAGATTCATAATTTAGATGTGCTCTCTGATTCTTTTCCAAAGGTAAATGAGATTAAAGATGCTGAGCTCGTCAGCTGGAAAGCTGACAGCCCGGGTTTGCACCGTGCAATGGAGTGAGCTCCCGTTGTTGACCCAGCTCCTGCCCACCTAGCAGTTTGAAAGCATCCAATGTGAGTAGATTAACAGGTACCACTTTTGTGGGAAGGTAACAACACTTTGTGCGCCTTTGGTGTATAGCCATGCTGGCCACATGACCACAGAAAATGTCTTCAGACAACGCTGGCTCCCTTGGCCAAGCAATGGAGATGAGGACCGCGCCCTAGAGTCAGATATGACTGGACAGGGAAACCTTTACGTATGTATATATTGATGCATTTGTCCAGTCTCAGATTATGTTGCATTCCTCCACATAATAGCAGCCTGTGCACATTTTAAAAAAGATGATTAGATGAAGAGTAATGCTGTACATTTAATAAAGGGGAGTCCCCCAGGCTTCCGGTTGTCACCCTCTCCTTAGCCCACACCTTCAACAAACTAGGTAAGGTGATTAAGGCTATCTTATCTGGTTTGCTATATTTGACAGTGATTGGATGGAAGCCAAGTCAGCTTTTTTCTGACTCTTTGCTGCCACGTCCAGTTGTCAACTACCTCTAAAGGAAGGCAGAGTGAGTGACAGAAGAGCCACTAACTCTGCTGTGGCTGTTGTGGCAGGTACAAGAAACAGAGCCATTAGAGCAGCGGTTCTCAACCTGTGGGTCGCGACCCCTTTGGGGGTCGAACGACCATTTCACAGGGGTCGCCTAAGACCATCAGAAAACACATATTTCCGATGGTCTTAGGAACCAAGACACCGCATTATCGCGCCAAAGGGTCGCGACATGATGACATCATCGCGCCAAAGGGTCACGGCATTAGAGAACCACTGCATTAGAGTCTCTGGCAGCTTCCATGTTGATTGCTCCTGGATGCTCTCTTCCTTTTCTTGTGCTCCTGAAGGAAATAGGGAAGGGGGAGTGATGGCAGCTGAAAGAGACTGAAAACTCTTTGCTGCCCTTTAATGTTTATCCAGAGCTTTCTACCCTAGCCAAATAGATCTAAGGGTGATTGCAGGGGGTTATCTGAGGGAAGGGTCTTGAACATGCATGGCTGTATTCTGAAGAGGAGGGAGACAGATCCTTTCTGGATCTAGAAGTGAGAATATTTTGATGAGATGCAGGTCAATGATCATTCAGCTCAAGTCTGCTGCTACTAAGGCCCTCTCCATTGAGGAACCCCATCTAAAAGGCCTCCCTCGGGTCCAAGGGAGCTCTGTTTAACCCCCTGACAGAGTAGACAATTAGCCTTGCTTCAGTTTCATCAGTTTGTGTCTCAGTTACATCCCTTCAGGCTGCAGACACAGACTGGATAATAGATCCAAATACGGATGATATAAATGAGGCAGAGATGGAGACAGAGATGGATAATTATAGAGACAGTGAAGGAGATGGATAAAGCCAGAATCAGTGACTGAGACAGAGTTATGCAGATGGAGGCAAAGGCAAACAGACACAGAAACAGAGATCTAAATAATTTCACAATGTATTGGGGATAGATTAGCTCCAAATCATTCAAATGAATTGTCTTTAGAGGACTTTTGTTAAAAAACAAAACAAAAGAGCATTCAATCATATGTGCTCCCATTTGCAACCTGAAATGCTATCGTTGACCTATATTGCAGTTAACACAACATGTGGTTATACCAAGTGTCTGGAAGGAAGAGAAAGAAGTAAGAGAGGAAGCTGTTTTACCCATATTCAGTTAATTTGCTAAAATATATCTTATGGACTTAAGATCAGTCATGATCAGGAGCTGCTTCTCCCACAAATGACTAAGAAACTTTAGGCATGAGAGAAGGAAAATAAAAGCAGACATGAAGCTTTATCTTTAACTCTGCCCTCAATTTCAGTGTCACTAATATTAACGTATTTTGTTATTTATTCCCAACATACAGAGAAATGCCTCACACATTTTATCAACTTACAAAGGGAGAAGAGAGTAGCACTAACTAGTATCTGTCCTGACCCCTTGCATTCATTTATACAACCTGATTATCTTCAGAGGAGGACCTTTGAAACCAACATTGGAAATCTCCTTGTGATCTGGAATCCTGTGCATTTCCCTCCAAAGGACACAGGATTAAGTTAGCTTAATCATGGTTTTTTGGGCACATCCTAACTTTTCCCACACATGCTGATTTGAATACACAAGATGTTTTTTCTGGATACTAGAAGAGTCTATCCTCAAATCTCATGACTATTTCAGATGGAACTGGTATGGTTATCTAGCCAAAAGCAAACAAGAGAATACAATATACACTACTTACTTTTTGTAGCTGTCACGTTAAGCTTTCCCACTGTATGAACAAAAGAATCATTTTTAAAAAGTTAAACCAAGGAATGCAAACAATGAATTACCAGGGATGAGAAAGGACAGCATGTTTGCAGAAGCGCCAGCAAATATGTGATTGCGAGTATTACAAAGCAGATATGTTCTTAAAAGCTATAAACCCTATAGTCTTTCTGCATATTGGTTCCATAAATATAAGCACCATCCATGTGCTACGGGAGAGAAGAGATTTACAAAGAGGTATGAAAACAAAATTGATTCTGCCTGTATGCCAATATTGTGATATCCACAGTGCAATGAAATATCTGTTAAATTGTTCAGCCATGAGTAGTTTCTTTTATATTTTATATTAAATATATATACCATTTTTCTTTACACTTCACAGCCATGAACCAACTCAGATTTATCATTCCAATCCAGCACAAATATATCAATAGGTCAGATACATTCTTTGTACACAAAGGGTCTACCCAAGTGTAAAAATATCCAAGAAGCAGAAACTTTGTTTGCACTTGGTTTCATGCACATTTACTAGAAAGGTCTAGACCAGGGGTGTCAAACTCGATTTCATTGAGGGCCGCATCAGGGTCATGTATTATATGACTCTTAGCATAGATTTTGCATTTCACAAGTTACAACAAAGTTGCAAATTAGGCTGAAGAAGCAAAGGTAGCTTGCAGGTAGCTAGGAATGGATTTATACCTTAAATAAATTAAGTAATTGTGTTTTTTAAAAGGTCATTCTGGGGCTGAACATGGGGTCAGAGATTTCCCCATTAAGATTTCTTAATTGTAAGTATGCAGAAGCCAACTAAGTATGCAGAAGCCAGATCCCATAAGCCAACTTTGCATGTAATCCCAGATTGTTTATCTACTTCAAAATAGATCTGCTCAGTAAAAAAGCTTTCCCATCCATAACCTGATAAACACAAAATATATGCAATATTTCACAATAGAAATGAATAAACTGAGCCTGCACATTCACATTGCCATGACATATGACCTCATCCAGACTTTAACAAGAGTTGCCATTTCCAGTTCAGAATGCAAGATCTTATCCGAAGCAAAAAACTATTACCAAGGTTTTCCTTGAATGTTACTTTTTTTCAAAATATGTTTTACTTTCCATAACCTCACATTAATGTAACAAGGTCCTAGAAAATTCCTAAATCAAAATGATCTCTTTCTAAAGTAAAAAATTAACTTTGGAAAGTCAGTGAAGGAGAGAAAGATTGGAAGATGTGATGAGAAAAATAAGAAGGGTTTTAATGTAAGCCTCAAAAGATCAGGCACATTGCTCTAAAATGGTCTTCAATGACTTCTACAGCATCTTATGTCTTCCACCTGTGATGTCAAGTGTTTTTAAGAGATGGAAGAAGGCAAGGAGGAGCAGCACTGGATTTATGCCGTGTCCTTCAAAGTAGATTAGAGTGCAGCAACTGCCTGTTGATCTACCTGTGATGAGAATCTCTAAATATAGCAAAGCACTTGAGTTAGATGGCATAGTGCTACACAACTGAGACTCTCCGAAGATACACGTTACCAAGCTCTGTATTTTCACACTTTAAGTTCCAAGATGATACAGGGAGTAAGTAAGTGACATTAGTGCTGATTCAGAAACAGCTTGCTGCCCATCCATCATCAGCAAAAGGAGGAGGTAAGAAAAGGGGGCCAAAAGACTGGCGGCAAAGAGGAACATATAGAAGCAAAAAGGATAAGCAGGAGGCTTCCTTCAGTTGGAGCCTGGGTGCATTTGGTGCTTCTTATCAAAACTGAATGGTTATGGAAACATGTTAAGAATGGTTATGGATACATGTTTTTGTGAAATACATGTGACAGTAGCTTGATTTCCCTTAAAATATTGCCTTCAGATTTAAAAGTATAATATGGAAGTTTGCCCACCAAAGTTAATTGGCAATATAAAACAGATTAAGCTTGAGTTAGATCTCTATTTCACATCTATACCAGTCCCTATTAATACTGCATTATTGAGATATAGTTCAGCATGAAATAATTTTAAAATTAATGCTAGATTTCATTTTAGCTAGATCAGTTCTATTTATACTATTTAAGGGTATATTCTCTTTCAGCCTTCCTCACCTTGTGGCGTCTAGGAATATTGCGACTGGTGCTTCCAGAATTCCTAACCAGCATGGCTATTTCATTTCATTTTATGAAACAGTTAATATATTGGCTATTCTCAGTTTCCAAGTATTCAAAGTATTAATATTCATTGAAATCAGCTGAGAATAGAAATGATATTCCTGGTATATTAGAACTTCTCTGAAGCCTGCTGTGCCTCCAAGTTCATTTCATCCGACAGGGTCTCTTCAAACATTCTTTTTTTTTTTAAATGAGTGTTTCGTTTAGGTTCTATTCTTCTCTTCAGCATTGCATAGCTGTGCCATCCTGATGTAAATCAGGCAGTTTACAAAGGTCAAGGAAATGTAAATAAAATCAATCTGAGATTTTGAGAGTAGCTATTTTTTTAAATTCTGGAGCCCATCTGTTTGACTTGTCTCAAGAATGCTAAGCCAGAAATAGGTACTGCAATCACTACAGTATAAATTAATCTAATGTTTTTAAACACCTTGTCTGTTATTTGGATTGGATATAGCAAAACCCTTTGGGACTAAGAAAGCTAAGGTCATTCTGGGAGACAGCATAGCTTCCCTAAGTGTATGAAATCTTCTACTCTGCTGTTTATTGCCTTTCCAGCCTATAATTTATTTGCTGTTGGGATGGAATAATAGATAGCTAAGGCACATTTAATATTCTTGCACTCAAATGATGTGAATCTGTTATGGATCTTCTGTGAGCATTCAACTTTGCTCTTTAGAGGAGGAGCTTAAAATCTTCTTTCACAGGTCGGAATACTTAAAGTCATTTAAAGTATAGTAACCCATTAAGGAAGGTAGTAGGTAGCAGAAAACAGACTACCTTCAGATTTAAAAGTATAATATGGAAGTTTGGCCCTCCAAAGTTAATTGGCAGTGAATTCCAAATGCAAAATGAAATAAAAATGCCAAGGATACAGTGGAAATGCTTGGCAGCAGCTACAGCCCACTGCCTATGCTTTTATTTGTATACCAGGCATTTTATTTTAATTGTGAACCTGTTGGTGACCAAATCAGCAACATGGTTTATGGGTAAGCTTCATTGGATCAAATGAAATCATTAAAAAAATCCAGAGAAGATTGATTTATTTATATTTTATGTTTCTATGCTGCCCATATCCCACAAAGGAGATTTGTTTTATATACATTTTCTTTTTATATTGATAGACATTGTCCTTCTACAGATTTCAACATTAAATTCCAGAGACATCTACATGTCATCTACCTGACTTTCCATAGTCCCACAACTGAACTGAAATCTGATTCATTTTCACCTTGATAAAGTTTCCAGGCCAGGTTTTCTGAGTAATGAAGGTTTACTATACTCAAAAGTGTAAATAAATATGCTGGCCCTATCTCTGGGCCCAAGTCATACCATAATGCGTTAAGAGATTAGCATGCTTCTGCATTCCATCCTAAAGGAGTGGCTAAGCATCTAGGTTTTTCATTACTTTTCCATATTTTTTTAATAATGAAATAGCATTATAATAGGAAGAAAAAACTATAAATAAAGTGCTCCGTGAGAGAAATAGAAATTGATGAGTAAATGGGCAATTCATCAGTTATCCCCAAGCTACTCCGAAAAGGAATCAGAGACAGCCTAAATTAATTAAATGTAGAATCATTCTTATAAGCCACAATAGACATGCCATCATATTTTATGAAAGATTGGAAGAAAATTGCCACAAGCTGGGGAGGGGAGGGGGACAACCATGGAAATAGCAAAGAAAATACTGGAATAGACTGGTTTGGAGCTAGCATCATATGGAAATTCAGTATTAAAAAAAGGAAATAAAAATTAGCAATTTCAGAGAAATGAAACCAAAAGTGATGTTTCTCATACTAGGGACATGGTTAATTTGGTAGGGACTAGAAGTGCACAGATAATCATGCAAAAAGATTAATCAGCACTTAGTCTGGGGAAAATATTTTCTTAATGAATTATTTTTTTCCTGATTATATCCTAAATTACAGAACTCTGAAATTAGTTTTACGTAGAAACCATTCTACGTTGTTTTCAATACTGAGTCATATTGTGCAGCCTTCTTGGGACATCTGTACTTTTCTCACTTTTATTGATATTATTGTCAGCATCAGACATCAAATAGGGTAAAGATTTTTTCCCCTCTGTTCTGGACTCATGCTTGGTATAGAATCGCTTCAAAATTTGAAGGCTTCATATTGATTTTTGTTTGTTTCTCTCTATATTAAAAATCACACTGACTCTAAATTGTCACCTGCTTGCAGGCCACTTCTAATAGCTTCACAGAAATGAGTCATGTTAAACTCTGTAAATAAGCCTAAGGAGAAAACATAGCACTGTGTTAACATTAGGAGTAAGAGCCCAACATCAGAGATATAGTCAGGGGTGAAATTCAAAATTTTTCCCTGCCGGTTCTGTGGGCTTGGTGGGTGTGGCAGGGGAAGGATACTGCAAAATCTCCATTCTCATCCCACTCTGGGGCCAGCCAGAGGTGTTATTTGCCGGTTCTCTGAACTACTCAAAATTTACGCTACCGGTTCTCCAGAACCTGTCAGAACCTGCTAAATTTCACCCCTGGATATAGTTCTATGTCTTGATTCTAATGTGGATGCACTAGACCTAACCTATAATTTTGTATGTCAGTTCAGCACACTGTTTTATTACTCTCACAGCGGAAAAACAATTATCCTTTTTAATCTTTATCTAGTTAATCTTTGCACAGAGCTTTTCATACGCAAAGTGTTGCATCGGTTACATATGACACTAAATTTATCTTCAGTTTACAGAATTAATAATATTTATTTATTTGACTTATACAGTCTCCTATCTCACTTTTATATGCTTACAATAAATATATAAAACACACAATATAAGAAACAAACATAAAAAAAAGTCACATAGCAGGCAGGCATAAGCTAACACAGTGATGGCGAACCTTTTAGACACCGAGTGCCCAAACTGCACGCGCGCGCATGCCCAAACTGAAAGGTGCGCTCTGCTGCATGTGCAGCAGAGACCCAAAGACCAGCTGGCCGGCGGGAGGCGGGACATCCCAACACTGGCAGCGTGGCAAGAGATAAGATCTTTTTCTTTTGTGAGCTTCTGTTTCATCGTTTGCAGGGAAACAGAAGCTCACAAGAGAAACGCCACAGAGATCTGACCTGGGGCAACGGCGCGTGTGCCAGCAGAGAGGGCTCTGTGTGCCACCTCTGGCACGCGTGCCATAGGTTCGCCATCACGGAGCTAACATAATCATCCACACAATCAAGAGATGGGCTCTAACCCATGCCTTCTGGATCTAGCTAGCCAACATTCCCTAGTTAGTAGATAGTATCCGGAGTATGCCCTTTCTTGCCAGATTAGACAGGACAGTTGGAAGCAATTTAGGTTTTAATACTTCAGAAATAATGTCCAGAAACGTATCCAGATTTCTCCTGCATCTTTCTGAAATTTAGATCATTGCCTGACCACTATGCCCGAGACTTTACAAAAAGCATGTCTTTTATTATTATTATTTTTTCCTTTCCTTCTTTCCTTGAATGAATTTCATTAACTCCTGATATTGGGATTATTGAAGAAAAATTGGGTCCATAGACTTTTCTATGGATTCAGCTGTGTGTAGGGGCTATATCTTCTTCTCAATTTCTGCAGCTGCATGCATCAATTTATGAATATGATTACATATAGCACCACTGGTATGAAACATATACACAGCCAATCCCATAATGGTTAAAATTCCTTTGAGGATCAGCAAAAGCAATATGTAACTCATAATTCTGAAAATTAGGAACTAAATCAGAGCATTTAAAGCTTAAAACACTAATTACAACTTAACACAATGAATATTTACCATTATGACAAATAGGGGGCACAACAGCATTTAGTTGTTTTGTTGTTGTTGTTGTTGTTGTTGTTGTTGTTGTTGTTTTATAAGCTGAAGAGACGCATCCATCAAAAGCAGAAGCAATATGTCCTGCCTAACATCAGGCATTTGGGGACTAAATTGTGAATTCAGCTCTACCTTCTATATTTATATGAGAATATTTTACAGGAAATGGAAGTCAAACTATCATCTCATTTTTGGGAAGAAACTATCATCTTCAGGTTCTACAGTCTCATTAAGGTAAGCACTGATCTGTATCTTATTACCTTCTCATCCTACTTCCTACATGATGGTTCTACTCTTACCCTATTCAATCATACTATGCTAGATCTCTAAATACCTCATGCTCATGGCTTCTTGGGGGACAAGAAAAGCTTTGTTTGGAACTTTTTCAAGGGAAACTAATTGATAGATATTCTTTCCAGATATTCTTGAAAGAATGAGACATTCCAGTCTTTATCTAAGAGAAAGTATGTTTAGAGGGAAAAAAAAAATCTAGAAATGGAAATATACTTAGAGCAAGAATTAAACAGCTGTACTACTAGGCATATGAAATGGTAGCCAGTTTGCTTCAGTGATTAAGACACAAGACTAGAAACTGGAAGAACATGATTTATTCAACATCAAGCCAACTGGATGATCTTGGATCTGGATGACAGTTGGGCCAGTCACTGTCTCTCAGTCTTTGGAAGAAGTCAATGGCAAACAATTTCTGAAAAATCTTGCCAAGGAAAAGGCAGGGACTAGTTTAGTCCCCAGAAGCCAATGCTGAGTCAGGCACCAAAACAACTATCACCACCACTCTACACCGGCTAGGGTTGTTTTTTCTGGGAGCATATTTTCCATTTTTAATTATTTACTTATTTCTTACAGAAACAAAGTGGAGACATTGTCAAAGGATGTTGTAATATGAAGAACTTGACAATTTCTTGCCTAGTTTTACAAAATTATTATTATATGCTTATCTTGCCGAAATTTCAAAGAGTAGTCTGCTATACATATGACAATGGAAGGACCAAGGAGGCAACTCTTCTCTCTCTCCTGTAACTCACTATGTTCGTCAGTAGAACAAGAAAACTGCAGGAAAAGACAAACATTTATTCCCAGTCCATTCTAAAAGTGGGAGGTCCTATAAATTATATTAGTGGACTAAAACCTGAATCTTTACATTTCATCAAATTTAGAAGTAATCCTGGAGCAAAACTGAGTGAGCAAAACTGATTCAATTTTAGTTTCGTAGCTTAAACCTGGTTGTTATGACTTCATCTGAGAAAGACTTCTTAGATAAGGAAGATGAGTCAGGTGATCTCACTAAGCTGTCTGGATCACATGACCCAGATTGTCTCTGGCCATAATCAATCTCCACTAACCCAGAATATGTTGACCAAGACTCTGACCCATATTTATCAGCACAGTCCATGGAAATGGCAGATATCTCAAATCAAATGTGAGAAGATAAAGATGTATCAGTGTGCAAATGTACAAGAGAAGGTCTTGAAAATCAAAGTACATTTAAGAATTGCTCAATATCTGTAGAGCTTAAGGCAGATCAGACCTGAAGCCAACTGAGTAAGGACCATGTAACTATAACTTTTAGTACATTCTTTGTCTGAGAGCAGTTTATTATTGGAAGCAATAGCTTGCTTGTGAAGCCTGGTGAGTGGATTCCCTTGCATTTGAATCCTGACTAACCTCCCTGATATCCACATTTTTGCAGCTTGGAGGCTAATTTTCATTCTCTCTTGTCTTGTGTTTCCTGGAATCTCAGCATGGATTTGGAGTAGTGTGGCTTTGGTTTTTGGACTGACTTAGCAACTTTGTATTGTTTTGATCCTGAGCAATATTTTGAATTTAGACTCTGGATGATATACTGTAGTTAAGCTTTCCTTTATCTCCATCCCCAGCCCTGACCCAGAATAAGATACTGATATCAGTTTGAATAATAGTATCTATTTTGGTCAAGATGCTCTGTAAACATATCTGAACGTTTTTTTATAGAAGTTAAGTGAACTTACCTTCAGCAGCTGGGAGAAGAGCTGTGATTGCCGAGGTCTGTTCCAAAAATAGGGGGGGATACGATCCTGAACACAAGAGAGGCATGAAAGGCTATTAATTATAACAATATGCAAAGTAATACATAATATATAATGAAGTACACTTGGAGATTACTTTAAAAAAAACAACCAGTCCCTCAGCAGAATGGAGTTTCTTCTGAATTGCTTGTGTATATTGCTAAGTACCTCCTAGAAATAAAAGAGGGCAGAATAAAAAAAAAACCCTATGATTTGAAGTTTTAGATGTGTGAGCGTGAAATCATAGAAATTAAAAATGCTGAATTATTTGCTGATCACTTTGTATTCGGGGTTAAAAAACCATCAATCTATACAATCAAGCATCACACATTTATAGCTCTTGATTGTTGGCCTGAAAGCCCTTTTCCTTCTGCTTGTAATAGAAAGGACTTTTCTAATTCATGAACATCTACCAGGTTGTGGAGACATAAACTCTTTAATAGCTGCTTTACTTTGTGTAGCATATTACCAAGCCTTCGTAGAAATGTCAGCATGAGAGCAGCTGCAGAGTAGCATGAGCAGATGATGTATTTTTCAGTGAAAGAGATTATCCTTTTGTGGAGAAAGGGAAGAAGTAGAATTACTACTCTCCACATTTTGGGTAGAATACACAGGCGAAAGACTTCTACATTTTCCACAAGTGACCACAGCCCCAGGTGAGCCATTCTAGAAAGTGGCTAGCATAGGCAACATCACTGGAGTCATAACCAAAGCTAAAGGGAATTGTTTCTCCAGGATCAAGGGCAAAATCATGTTTAATTTGGTTAGGAAAACCTTCATCCACTCTAGTAGAATAACTCTGGCTAAAATGTTTTTCCACTCCCATTACATGTGGGACAGGAGTGGGTTCCAATTTTTTTTACTACCACTCTGTGGGCATGGCTTAATTTTGTGGGAGTGGCTTGATGGCCATGTGACTGGGTGGGAGTGGCTTGACGGCCATGTGACTGGGTGGGAGTGGCTTGACGGCCATGTGACTGGGTGGGAGTGGCTTGGCAGTCGTGTGACCGGGTGGGAGTGGCCAACTTATAAAATCTGGTGAAAAAGTGACTTATGACCATTTTTCACACTTAACGACCGTTGGTCATAAGTCACTTTTTTCACTGCCATTGTAACTTTGAACAGCTCATATTTACAATGGCAGTGCAAAAAGTGACCTATGACTCTTTTTCACACTTCA
>QLTV01001816.1:3158680-3184407 GCA_003457575.1 Thermophis baileyi
ATTAATATTGATTGTTTCCTGATTGCTTATTTGTACCCTATGACAATCATTAAGTGTAGTACCTTATGATTCTTGATGAATGTATCTTGTCTTTTTATGTACACTGAGAGCATATGCACCAAAGACAAATTCCTTGTGTGTCCAATCACACTTGGCCAATAAAGAATTCTATTCTATTCTATTCTATTCTATTCTATTCTATTCTATTCTATTCTATTCTATTAACGGGTAACTTTTCCTCTTTGGCCTCCCACTTGCAGAAAGTTGAATCCATTCAGCTCTGTTCTGGAAATGCTGTCCAAACGTCTGGAACAGGTCTAGGTAGAAGCAGGTGACTGAAAAATTGTGAGAATTGGGTAAGAAATTGCAAGAGGAAACATTAAGCGGGTTTCAGCATGCTCTTCCTGTCTCCAAAAAGGAAACGAAGATAGGAGCAGGGCATGTACATGTATTTGCACTTTGTGTTTATGTTTGTAAATGTTTTTACATGTTGTATGTTTGTAAAGTTTTAGCAGAAAAAATAATGTGATTCATTATTATATATTGAGAAAAGTGTAATGCACCAAATACATTCAAAATTAACCCAGACATTTTTGTAAGAACAGGCTGAATCGTTTTTCAGGAAACAGCATATTTTCCTAGGAAACAATTTTACATTCATTTCTTTTTATAACTCATATTTTCCACCACCTGATCACTATGTACTTTTAAATAACATTCTTCTCTTGTCTCATTTGCTTTGGATGCTTAAAACACAAGATAAGCCATCTTAAATGTTTTCCCCGGACTCTAACTTTGTAAATTACAATAGCAAATGAGATCGTTTTCTGTAGAGGGCTTACCGATCTGGGCAAAATATTGGCCAGTAATACTAATCTTTTTGTTGAGATTTTTATTTTCAGCATTATCATTCTATAGTCTCCAGAACTTGCTTAACCAACCACAGGACAAAGCTAAAGAGACATGTTATTCTTCCTTTTATGTGACCATGTCATTTTTGACTGAAAGCTCTAGACTGGGACAACATCTAGACTGCAAGGAATCCCACAACCCATGGGAGATCCCAGCCCGAAGGATCATTTTGTATCATTTTGGTACAACACAACACAACACAATACATTTCCATTTAAACACAGTTATCTTCAAAAAGCCAAACTAGCATCCCAAGTACAACTTCTTTAATAATATCTTCACTATTTCTTCCCTTTGGGGACAAATAAGAATTTAGAGTCTAAGCAGTTCTCTAAAATACCCTACAAGAAGTCAGAACACACAAGATTATAGATACTTAAATATGTTAGGCAACTAGGTTTGGGAGAAAGGGGATTATAAACAACATTACTTCACAACTGATAGATAGGTGGAGGTTGATATTGCCAGTGGACACAGAACATAATGAGGAGAATAAAGTTTTTGAAGGAAAGATGAGAAGTTTAGTCTTGAGCACAGAGTTGAAGAAAGTGGAAATCTCAAGGAGTCATAACATAGTCAGGATAGAAGAATAGCTAGGTGTAAAAATGTATGAATTGGCAAACCATGAAGACAAGAAAACCAATAAGGACAAGAAGACAAAGGAAATGCCCAAGGTTAACCTAAACCAATTTTCCAACAGTAGGAAGTTAAGGAGTTAAGAAGAAAACCAGGGTAAAGATACAGAAAGTTAAGGCCTGGTGGAAGTCAAATAAAATACCTTGTTACCACTATTTGCAATTATAATATAATAGAATTCATGCTTGCAGATACTTTCCCCAGAGTGATTTGAGAATGAGTGTGTACAATAAATACACATAACATTATAGAAATAAGGCAGCTTTTGCTACCATGAAAAACAGCAGGAAAAAGAAAAGAGCAGTAACTGTTTATTAATTAGTTTGTTTTATTAGGAAATGGGGTATTCTCAGTGTCATTGCAAATAACTATCTCATTGTAAAAAAAAATTCTTGAACATATTAATTAATTCTCTGTGTGAGAGAACATTCATTGTAAAAACAAAATGGCTAACAACCTCAAGGGTTGTGTAAATTCAACTAATGATCCAACAGTCTGGCAAAACTTCCAAGTCCAGCTTTTCACTCAACTATATCTGTCTTATTAGTTTGTAGCGAACCTTGAGGAATAGGGGCAACAAATGACAACATGTGCATAGGGAGATCATCATATAAATGCTGTGAATTACATACTTCTATCAGCTATCAGGATACAGTGGAAGTCTTTGTGTAATAAAATCACTGGCACCATCTTGGTTTGCTGTGGACACTGCTGGCTTAAAAGTAGAGTTCTCATGAATAATGAGATCCCATTATTACAGCTATCTTCGGAAGCAGGGGATTCAATACAATTCCAATTGCAACAGAGTGCTACACACACAGTTTGTAATCAAAATGCTTAATGAAAATATTCTTGCTGATATCTCGCACACTACAGGATACCATGAGGTGAGTTTGCCTTTGGGGAGGCTATAATACATCTAGTGAGCAATAATAAGCACCAGTGCAATTAATCATTTACATGCTTATAAAATCTAATAGATTAGCTATTGACCAGAAAAAGATAATAGGATGTCCTTCCACTCTTACTATCGGTATACTACAGTTATTTTTGACAGAGGGTTAATGTTAATAGAAGCTTGCATAAACACACACATACAGCATAAACAAACACACACAAGATGAATGATCATAATTTTAAAATCTATCTGTTGCTCAGGTGATTAAAATTTTACCATCAAAATATTTAGTATGTGTTACCTAAGTTATTTTTTTTTAAAGGAAAATCTTCAAGCATGATCTCCCAAGAAACCTGTTTGAGGCAGATTCTATGGATATTACTGGTATTTTGTATCATTCCAAAATGACTTGATTTAGAATAATGCTTCAATAAGCATTATTGAAATCATAAACCTCGAGATCATAGTGCATAGAAGGACTTTATATTGCGTTAAGCACCTTGTGATCTGGTTTTTCTGGTTCAGAAGATAAGCAGGATGGACTTCGATCACCAGGAATTCCTGGAGTTTGGAAGCTAAAAAATCCATCCAGCACAACGTATATGAACATATCTATGAAGATGAGCTTAACTTGAAGGAAATGTTACTTTTTAAAAACAGCATACCTACTTAGTATTTTAAGTGGCCATGACTCTTCAAGTTCTCAGGCTAAGCTTTTTATAATCTTGTTTTCTATAATTCTTTACAACGTAGTGGCCATGTTTTTTTAGCATGCAAAATATAGGCTTGGCAGAGACATACTGCATTTAGGCCAAACTATCTACAGTACAGTACATAAATGTGTTTAAATGGATATTAGCCAGAGGTGGTATTCAGCAGGTTCTGACCAGTTCTGGAGAACCGGTAGCGGAACTTTTGAGTAGTTCGGAGAAATGGTAAATACCACCTCTGACTGGCCCCGCCCCCATCTATTCTCTGCCTCCCAAGTCCCAGCTGATCGGGAGCAAATGGGGATTTTGGAGTAACCTTCCCCTGGAGTGGGGAGGGAATGGAGATTTTACAGTATCCTTCCCCTGCCACGCCTACCAAGCCACGCCCACCAAGCCACACCATGCCCACAAGCCACGCCCACAGAACCGGTAGTAAAAAAAATTGAATCCTACCACTGATATTAGCTGTTGTGTCTAACTGGAGTAGGATTATACCTTTATTTTCAAAGGATTATATTTTTTTTTTGACTATAGCAAAAACATAGTTCAATTGATTTGGCATATTCATGGATTCCTTCAATTCACAAATTGATCTTTTCAAACCATTTTCTGCAGAAGTATTTTCAATTCTTCCTCCTATTTCTCCTTTCCCCATTCTTAATGCTAGTTAGACTTCAGTTTGGAATTTTAAAAAAAAATCTCTTGAAAGATTTGTGTGCATTTTCATTGGATTCATTGTCACATATGCAGTTCTATACACAATTGTTCATAAAGCAAACTATGGTATCTAATATAGATATTTTTTGCCATCAATATTGGATGACATTTGATTATTAAGGGTGGGTTGCCGGCTCAGCTGAAAACTAAATAGACATAGCATATGCATGTAGATTCTTGTCCATAACTTTTCTTTGGGAAAAGCATAACACAATTCAGGAAAGTGAATACCAAAATAAAAACACATTTCACATAATAGTTCAAAGGAGCAGAATTCAATAACATTGCATTAAATTGCAAAGCAAATCATTTCCTTGTTATCCCTCTTTATTGATGTGCAATTAGCAATATATATCCTATCTTTCCCCATGGTGCCAGGATAATATCACCCATATTTTATCTTCCTAGCAATCTCCTAGGTAGAATAGGCTGAGCAACAGTGATTGAGTTAATTCAGTGTCTTTCAAGCAATTCAGGAAATTAAAAAAAAAATTAATCTGGATAGGGGGAGGAGAAATGTAATCCTTCTTCTCCAGTCATTATCCTGATAAAAACTACTCCAAGCACTAAAATTAAAACTAGAAAAGGCTCTCAGTGACACTAGTGAGAACTTGTTTCCCTGTTGCTAATTACAGCATGAGGGCAATTTTGTTAGAATTAAACTTCCCCTCCCCATGTACTGTGGTCTTAATGAATATTGCTCCCTCCATACTTAGAATTTTTTAAAATTCCCCATAGACACATAATTAAAGCATGGTGCATAATTAAAGGAAGGCATGTAGTTGAGTAGCAGAAGGAGAGTATTTCCATTTTAGTTACGCTTAGTCTCATTTGTTCCTATCTGTAAATTCATTTCAGCTGTTTTCTACATCTGATTGCCAAATCAGAGACATTTATGTGTATTCTCATAATTTCTCCATTCGTTTTGAATTTCTCCTCCCTTTGTGTATCTTTGTGTGATCTGTTAGTTGTGCCCATTCCTGGATTATGGGGCTTTGCTCACAGTCACTCATACCCTGGTCACCTCCCAAATGGATTACTGTAATGCATGGGTGTCAAACTCATGGCGTCATGTTGCCGTCACGTGACATATCACGACGTTTTTCCCCTTCGCGGAGCTGGGGTTGGCGTGGCCTGCGTGTGAGGCATCCGGCCCGCGGGCCGCCAGTTTGACACCCCTGCTGTAATGCATTCTACATAGGGCTGCCCTGCTGCAAAATGCAGTAACATGGGCAGTGATATGTGTCTCTGAAAGGACACACATTATACCTCTGCTTGAGAGCTGCACTGGTTACCAGTTTGCTTCCAGATAACCATTCAAGGTGCTGGTTTTGTCCTTGAAAGTCCTACATAGCATGGAGCCAGGTTTTCTGAGGACCTCCTCTCCCTGATTACAGCTACAGTTTGGAAATGATTACTGTTCCATCCAGGGGTGGGTTCCACTTACCTTCCCCACCAGTTCGCATTGCGACATTTTGTGTGCGTTCCCTCGCATAATTTTGCTTCCGCACATGCTCAATAGCTGCAATCAGCCCGAAACACAGCTGAGGAGCTGATCCAGCTGTGCTTCGGGCGAAGGAATAAAGGTCAGTATAAATCCAGGGGCGGGTGGGAGGGCCCTTTTTCAAGCAGCAGAACAGTAAAAAATTCACAAAAAATTACCAAAAAAAGATGGTGGCGCCCACGGACCGGCACCGACCGAACCGGATCCATGACGTCACCAGCGGGTCGCTAACGGTTCAGGTGATCCAGTCTGAACCGGGAGGAACCCATTCCTGGTTCCATCTGATCTGCCAGGAGAGGCATCGTGCAGGTGCCGCTTGCTAAGAAGTTCTGGTGGGACCTAGGAAATGAGTTTTTTCTGCTGCCATTTGAAACTGCATTCCCAACTGCTGCATCATGCGTACAAGTAGTCCTCGGCTTACGACAGTTCATTTAGTGATGGTTCAAAGTTACAACGGCACTGAAAAAAGTGACTTATGACCGTTTTTCACAGTTACGACCATTGCAGCATCCCCATGATCATGTGATCAAAATTCAGATGCTTGGCAACTGGTTCATATTTATGGCGGTTGCTGTAGCCCAAGGACATGTGATCCCCTTTTGAGATCTTCCGACAAGCAAAGTCAATGGGGAAGCCAGATTCACTTAATTACCGGGTTACTAACTTATCCACTGCAGTGATTCACTTAACAACTGAGGCAAGAAAGGTTGTAAAACAGGGCAAAACTCAGTTAACAAATGTCTCACTTAACAACATAAATCTTGGGCTCAATTGTGGTCATAAGTCAAGGACTACCTGTGCTATTCTGATGTGTTCCCTTTTGTAAAAACTCTAACTCCCTTTTTTACGACCCTGTAATCCCTTTGGTCCCCTTGTTTTTATTTACATTTAATAATTTTAATTGGCTTTTGTATAATGTTTATTTGTTGGTTATTTTATGCCACAAATAAAAAAATTACAAATTTGATAATTAAATATAAATATCATGGCTGTTAAAACGGCATCCTGGGAGCAACTAGCCATCAACCACAGGCTCCATGGGGCCTCTTTTAAAAAAAAAAAAATCGGTCAATTTTTAAGGAGGAAATTGTTTTATCCATTAAAACTCCCGAAACCTTGTCTCCATGAACTCATTGATTTTAGGGGTGAGAATCTTGATCTGACAGAAGCTGTATACCTTTTACTTTTTTTTTTCCATTGTAAAGGATTCTAATTAGATAGTTTAGGTGTTTCTTGGACAGTGTAAAGCATAATTTTTGGCTGTAAGCCACATGCTGTGCAGACTATAGCCAAAGGGTATTTCATAGATATATGTTTTTGGTCTGGGAACTCAAGTTAGAGTCCCCCCCACCCCACCCCTCTTTATCTTTTCTTCACAACAACTGTGTGAGCCATGTTAAACTGTCAAAGTGTGAACAGTCCAAACTTACCTGCTAATTTCATGACTGAATGGCATTTAATATGTCATCTATGATAGGGGTACCCAATCCCCAGGCCGTGGCCCACAACCGGGCTCTGAGCCGTTCAGAACCCTGCCACGGAAGTGGTAGATGAGCGTGTGCATCCCCATTTGCGTGAGGAGCAAGTGTGCGCATAGCGGGCATGCTCCATTTGTGTGAGTGGGTGGGCGCACGTGCCTGCCGCTCACACAAATGAAGCTGCGCACACGCTTGTCCACTGCTCATGCAGAACAGAATTTCATTGATATATTTCCTGTCCCCCCTGCCAGTCCATAAAGCCAGAAAGATTGGGGAACTCTGATCTATGACACTTCCTTTCCTATATATTTCAACTATAACAGCCATAGTCTACTTGAGCTTTTAACCAGAAACTCAGAAGATAATTGTTTTAACTAATCAATACAGGTAGTCCTCGATGTACAATAGTTCATTTAGTGACTGTTCAAAGTTACAACAGCACTGAAAAAAGTGACTTATGACCATTTTTCATACTTACAACCTTTGTAGCATCCCCATGATCATGTGATCAAGGTTCAGATGCTTGGCAACTGGTTCATACTTATGACCGTTGCTGTCTCCCAAGGTTATGATCAGCAAAATCAAAGGGGAAGCCAGATTCACTTAACAACCATGTTACTAACTTATCAACTGCGATGATTCACTTAACAGTTTTGGAAACTATGGTCGTAAAATGAGGCAAAACTCACTTAACTTACTTAAATGTTTCACTTAACAACATAAATTTTGGGCTCAACTGTGGTCATGAGGACTACCTGTAATGGCTGAAATATTACCATATTTTCGGAGTATAAGACGCACCTTTCCCCCCCCCTAAAAGAGGGTGGAAATGTTGGTGCGTCTTATACACTGAATACAGCCATTTTTGGCCTCCCGAAGCCCCGACCCCGCATCCCATTTTTGCGAAAAATGGGCCTGTTTTTCGCAAAAATGGGGTGCGCAGAGGGTTTGAGAGGCCTGCAGAGTGCTCCTGGGGGCTGGGGGAAGGCAAAAATGCCCCCATTTCAACGGAGGTGAAAAACAGGCCATTTTTTGCAAAAACGGGGGCGTTTTTGCCTTCCCCCAGCCCCCAGAAGCACTCTGCAGGCCTCCCAAACTCTCTGCACACCCCGTCTTTTGCAAAAACGGGTGAAAAATGGGCCCATTTTTGAAAAAAATGGGCCCATTTTTGCAAAAAATGGGGCATGCAGAGGGTTTGGGAGGCCTGCAGAGTGCTCCTGAGGGCTGGGGAGGACAAAAACTTTTTTTTCTTACTTACCTCTTCGAAATCTTGGTGCGTCTTATACACCGGTGCATCTTATAGTCCGAAAAATATGGTAATTTACCTTGGAATAAGTCCTATTAAACTCAGTGAAACTTACTCTTGAGTGGGTATAAATAAGATTGCAGTCTAATTTAGATCAATGTGTCAAAGCAGATCTATGTGTAGGAAAGTTGAAAAGTTGCAATCCCTGAAGATAAGTATTCATTTTTTGGCATATTAAACTTTCCATAGATTACAGGAGAATGGGATAAATATGTGAAACATTTGAAGTAACTTAATGGGGTGGCTACTAGCAGACATAAGCAGTAATTGAAAATTTTCCTGGGCTTATACCTCGTCCAAGCTGACGTGGGCTACAGAATTAATTCAGCTGAATTCTGATTCAGCTCAGTGTTTTTGGATAGAACTGTCTTGCATTGAGAAACCTGTCTGTGGATCCTCACATCTCAAATTAGTTCTTGATTGGGTATATGTATGGAATAACACTTCGAATCGAAAATATTATTGTTATTCGGGGAAAAGCAGTAATAGTGTCCAGTTTTCATTTTATGCTTGCTAAACATACAGTAGACTGATTCAAGCAAGAGTCATGGGCATATGAGGTACATGGGGAAACAAAATGGCTTCTTGAATGAGAAACATGATACCCATATTCAACAGTTTGGTGCCCTGGCCCACTGGCAACAAGATGGAGACTTGTTCTTACTGATCAGAAGATCAACAGACAAGTTAAAATGAATTTTGTATCACTAGGAAATTAAAATTTTCCTCTATTTAAAATAATCATAAATATCTTGAAGATGAAAGTGATGGTCAAGAAATAGTGAAGTTATTGTTTACGAACATCTTCAAGTTTATAGATTTCCCCAGATTTATCTCTAGAACTTGAAGTATCATTGTAAAAGATGAAGTATCCTTTTTCCTCAGTTCTGCACAGTATTATGCATATTACAAAACCCCTTGCATATAGAAGTACAGAGAAAAGAATTTTCCACACATAACTGGCCATCATAAAGTGAAATTATATTTGCTGAATGCAAAAACAGGAATATATATTCTTCAGTTAGAGCTCACAAGAATTCTAAAGAGTAACCTAAATTATGTATGTGGCAGCATGTGAAATTCTATAAAATCCATGAAAAACATTTTCATTCACTGTGATCTGTTGTTATCATTTACATTTTGGAATCTAGTGAATGAACTCTACCAAAGCACATTCACTTGCTTTTGAAATGTAAGCAATACAGAGCCAATTACCTCAACTTTGTGCAGCAGCAACACAACAGCACACTATTCAGGATTACTATGCAGTAGCATGCAAAAAGGCCAGGAGGCTATTACCTACTGCCCACTTCCTGCTTTTTTTCCCCCTTCTTCAATTGTGGTGGCACAATGATTGATGGTGGTGTTGCTACTGACAAGTTTAGAAGGAACCATTCCAGGGGTGGGTTCCTCCCGGTTCGTACTGGGTCGCCCGAACCGGTAGCGAGGCGCTGGTGACGTCATGATGGTGTCGTGGACCCGCCTTGGTCGGTGCCAGTCCGTGGACGCCGCCATTTTTTTCCGGGAATTTTTGGCAGTTTTTTTACGTTTTGGGCTGTTTGTGCTCTGCTGCTGCTTTGGAAAGGGCCCTCCCACCCACCCCCGGGTTAAGGCTGTCCTTTATTCTTTGCCCGAAGCACAGCTGATCAGCTCCTCAGCTGTGTTTCGGGCAGATTATAGTCACTGAGCATGCGCGGACACAGAATTGCACCGGGGGAGCGCGCGCGTAACCCTAAGCCACGCCCACAGAGTGGTAGTGGAAATTTTCGGAACCCACCCCTGAACCATTCCTTTCCATTTCTGTCCCTTTTTTCAAACCCATTACAATTGAGGGAGGATAAAGACCAAAACAGCCATAAAGAATATAGAGAGGCAAGAGATTGAACCATATGACCGCAGCAGACCCTTCCAACTTTATGATTCTATAAGGTTACATTTTCATGGGCCATTCTACGTCTTTGCCTCAATAACAGAAGTCAGAAGGGACAATTAACCCTCAGATTCATAGTTAGTTGACCGTGGGAATTAGGTAACTATAACCACATCATGATTAATTGCTTGGTCAATTTTCTCAATTTCTATGTTTATAAAACATGCATAACCTTCCCACCCAAACTATGTAAATGGTTATGTCAACAGACCTTTTATTTTTAGTGGAATTAAATAAACTGGTGCCCTCTAGCATTCTTCAATCCCTATCAGCCCTACCTAATTTGGCTAATAGTTGTGGGAACTGTCGGAATATCTCAGAAGTGGATTGGAGTTTGGTCTTGACATTCTAAACAATAAGAAACCATTTGCTTAAGTCCTTTTACTTTATCTTAGTTAGGATAAGAACTACATTCTTAGGAATATACTTCATTGCATCTTTTGAATTATTTTCTCTTTGGGAATATAAAAGTTGAGAAACAAACCTTAGAAAGATTTCTGTAGGATTTTTTTTTCAGCATTAGCAACTCACTTTAAAATGCCCAGGTATGAAAGCAATACATGTATATTCTTGGTCTATTAAACTGGCAATACTCAGAAAAACATTCATTTCTGCTTGTTTTGAAAATGGCATGCTAGGAAAAGATATGGAAGGAGGTGCCATATCAGAAAAGGAAGTGGATGTATATCCTACATGAGGCAGAACTTTAATTTTGTCAACAAACATGAGGCAAGTGGCATTGGTAATTATATCCCTTTCCCTAAAAGTTGAAGAATCTTGAATCTCATCAAGATCAGTGGAAAATAATGAGCTGTTATTCATGATCCAAAGGCAGCCTACCTAATCACTACATTTATTACATAGAGGATTTGAATGTCTTTCAAGTTTCACACACTTTAAATTAATTCATGATTTTTCTTGACTATAATTAGTTTCCTAAACTATTTTAGCAAGTCGCCATACTTTTTCCCCCCAGAAACAATCATGTCCTTTTTATCGCAATGCCACAAGCTCCAGTGCTGCAAAGTAGATGGGAGGGACTGGGTTTGGGGAAAAAAATATTTGGATGTTTCTTTTGGATTTTTAAAAATGTTATATTTCCACTTTTTGGCTTTGAATAAAAAATTTTCACCTGTTATCCATCAAAATTGATGACATGATGATGTTAATTATCATTAGTTATGGTCAGAAAGTTTTAGCAAACTATACAGAAAGGAGATTTTATCTATGATCCTGGAACTTGTGTGTTTGTGTGTGTGTGTGTGTGTGTGTGTGTGTATGTGTGTGTGGTTATATACCAGTATAATCCACACACACACACACATAATCACTTTTTCTATCCTAAAAACTCCAACTGGTTCAAAATATCTTCATGAGATATTTGTCCCTGCTTTTGATTTCTTTGGTCAGTCTTTTGATGTTTTCTACTATCTTAAGAAAATACAAATGAAATCTTACTTCAAGTAAATATTTTATCTTTTATATGGCATAAAAGCATCATGCAAACAATCAGTATGCCATCTGCTAAAGAAAGCATCTTCCTTCTTTATCAAATCTCCACTGATTTCATCTTTTTATATTGACATTAACTTAAATGCATGCAACTACAGAAAAATTTATTAGAAGCTTTAACGGATCAAGCCATTTGTTAATATGCTTTATTTAACCTGTGCACTCTGAGTTTCCATGTTTAACAACACACACACGCAAACACACAGAGAGATATTTGAAGAGCACAAAATAGTAGAAGCTCTGAGAAAAACCAAACATTTCATTGACAGCATTCATTTCAAGTACCTGTGTACAAATTCCCGTGTGCAAACATGTCAATCATATAACGACAGAATGCAAATTGATCTGGCAGAATAGAAGGGGGGAAAAGAGCAATAAGACATAATTAGATTTTTTTTAAATGAAGATTTAAAAAAAAAGAGTACTGCACTGGAACTCTTAATGACTTTTTATTTCTTGAAGTAACCAATCATGAAACAAATGATAGCATTGGTGTTTCTGTGTCTTTTTAAAGATTCTTCCATAGAAAATTCCTTCAGGCTTTCTGCACAAATAATGATGTTTCCAATGGCCAGGACTCTCTAAATCATGTGTAATTTTGAGGACCAAATCACCAATTCTTTTCCCTACCTCCACCTTCCCAAATTAGTCACATTCCACAAGGGTTGGGACTGAAATTCCTAGACTTATTCATCAGCAGGGCAAAAGGCCGTAATAGCTGGGAGTTGCAATCCCAGATCATGTACAGAATGCCAGGTTGAAAAAGTGCTGGAACTCATTCTTTTTTCTAACTGAGGGATTTGCACGTGAGTAATCTAGATGTTTCCAGTATGGACAGTTAAGCTAACTAAGGGATAGACAATGTGAGGCCTTTAAGAGATGACTGAACCACTATTTCCAATAGCCCTAGCTATCATGCTCAATGGGGAGTAAAGCTGAGTGTCTTGAGTCCAGCAACATGAAATGGGCTATTCCTGAACTAGGCAATTTAGTCCAAATGTTTCTAGCATTTATTTATAGGCAACTGTTAATCACTATTTTCATTTTAAGACTGATTTAAGTCACTTTAAATAACCATAGATATTTTAATTGAAAATGTAATATTTTCTGTTCAATATTGGTCTTTGAGAATAGATAAAAACAAATTCCTATTGCAGCGCCATGAGCATTTTCTGTTAAAGCACTAGAATTCCCATTAAAATAATAAATATGAAAAAATATCAATCGACAAGTGAAAATAGACAATCAATAAAACCAGTGGTTCTCAACCTTTTCTTCACCATGGACCCCTTACCTTTTGTGGCCACGGACCATGGCCACAGACCCCCAAGACTTAACTCAAAATTTAAATCATAACATTTCTTCAATCCTTCATGGATCCCCTGTGATGACATCGCACGCCCCCAGGGGGTCCGCAGACCACAGGTTGAGAACCACTGAACTCTACCTTGAGCAAATTTATGCAATTTATCAATTAAACAGTGACAAATTTATATATAGGCTAAAATGTGGAAAGAAGTGTTAAATAAAGCTCACGATTCTATGTGTCAATTGTGTCAATTGCACTTCAGAGGATGCTTACACACAATCATTTTAATAAAGAAACAGTATATAAATTTGAAAGCCAGTGCATCAACTGCCCTCCTCCTCCTCCTCCTCCTCCTCCTCCTCCTCCTCCTCCTCCTCCTCCTCTTCTTCTTCTACTTCTTTTTCTTCTTCTTCTTCTTCTTCCTTCTCCTCCTCTTCCTTCTTTTTATTGAAACAATGGTTGGAAGCTAACCAAGGAGAGAAGTAACCTAGAACTAAGGAGAAATTTCGTAATGGTGAGAGCACTCAACCAATGGAATAGCTTGCCTTCAGAAGTTGTGGGTGTTCCATCACTGAAGGCTTTCAAAAAGAGAGATGGCCATCCATTTGTCTGAAATGTTATAGGGCAGTGATGGCGAACCTATGGCATGTGTGCCACAGGTGGCACGCATAGTCATATCTAAGGGCATGCAAGGCGTTGCCCTATGTCACCTCCAGCACCCATGCGCACGCTGGCCAGCTGATTTTCGGCCTTCTTTTTGGCTATTTTCGCTCTCTCCAGGCTTCAGGAAAGCCTCCTGAAACCTGGGGATGGCGAAAAATGGCCCAACCGGGCCTACCAGAAGTTCATTTCTGAACTTCTGGTAGGCCCGTTGGGTTATTGGAGCTCTGTTATCGGCTAGAGAGGCCTTCAGGAAAGGCCTTTAGGAAAGGCCTCTGCAGCTGATAACAGAGCTCTGGATCGATCCGGAGCTCTGTTATCGGCTAGAGAGGCCTTCAGGAAAGCCTTGCAGGCTGCAGAAGAAATGGGCCGAGGTGTGGGAGGCCTGTTTGCAACTATCTGAAGGTAAGTAGTAGGGCAGCTCCACTGAAGGTAAGTAGTAGGGCAGCTCCACAGCTTCAGTGAGGCCTGTGCGCATGCGCGGGGAGGGGGCAGCGCAGGGGTTGTGCACATGCGTGGGGGGAGGGCATTGCATTATGGGTGTGGGCACCCGCGTTCACGCTATCGCGTGCCCGTACCCTTTTGGCACCCGAGCCAAAAAAGGTTCGCCATCACTGTTATAGGGTCTCCCGCTCGAGCAGGGGTTGGACCAGAAGACCTCTGAGGTCCCTTCCAATTCTATTATTCTATGTTCTATGTTTCTTCTTCTGCTTCTGCTTCTGCTTCTGCCCTAGAGCTGCGAAGGACTGGCCCAAAGTCACCCAGCTGGCTTCATATCTAAGGCAGGCTAGAATTCACAGTCTCCCAGTTTCTAACCTGGTGCCTTACCCACTACATCAAACTGGCTCTCATCTTCATTTTAAAAAGCACATTTAAAAAAAACACAAGGTAAATCTGCATGTACAAAACAGACATCTGCAAAAGAATTGATGCAACATAATCATATATGCATAAGTCCATAAATCCAAAAGAATTAACTTCTGTGATTATACGACTCCTATAAAGAATTTGCATTCAGAAGATAAATTTCCATTTGGCACAAAGTATTTGTACTGAAAGACAACTTTCAAATTTACTACTCTCAGGTCTCAGATACATTTTTTTTTCTTTCACCAGGGCCAAGTTCCTTGCATCACTTCTAAGTTCTTGTCTCTAGTCACTGGCAGGGCTTTGTGACAATTTTGAAAACAGCAATGGTCATTGGACTGTCAGCAGAGCTTGTAGTGGTCATTTCAGCATAATTTTAGTTTTCTGCTCCACAGAAATAAACATCTTCCCTTTCCTTTGGGCAGCATTTGTGATCCAATTATAAAAAGAGTTTGCAGACCATTTAAAATTAAAACATTTGGAGGCAGAAGAAAATTAATTGCATGATAAATCTGTGCAGCAGAAAATGATTTATCGATTCTAATTTATTTTCTTATTCAATTAAATAAAATATATTAAGTTTATTTTTAATTTATCTGCAGCTGCTACAAAATAAAAGCTACTACATTCAACAGATGGAAAATGTTGGGCTCTTGCTGAAGAATTCAGGTCAAGTTTGCCTTTCTGGGCTCTTCACAGACTATTTCCATTAGCAATGCTTTTCTACTAATTCCACTGGAAAGAACTGGATTTTAAGCTTTATGAATTGCCACCTCTGATATTCATCTGGAAGAGGAATGCACGAAAACATCAGCTGTGGTTTCCACTGAGGTCTAAATTAGATAACACACAAGTTGTATTGCCCTGCTCCAATCTGTGATTTTCCTGGCTTCCCTGGAAGCACACAAAGGGCCACTCTGTATTATGATCAACTGGTACGGAAGAGGATATGTAATCCTTTCCCCCCAGCGGTTTTGTTGTTGAAAGCTCATACTCCTTGGCAGGCAATGCTTGGGTATGGAGGTCAGTACTGAACCACGGTCCAGGATGAACAAATTTTAAAAAAAAAAATCAAAGGAATTTGGGGAAAACATTAGGTTTCTCACATCACGAACATAATCCTGATATTTTAAAATTATTTTTAAAAAATAACTAGTTGCAGCAGTTATATAATTTGCATGTTGTCTAGTTTTGCTTTGCAGTTTCCATCCACTCTTTCTGGATAGCTTTGAAAAATCCACATTACCTCCTGGCTTTTTTTTAAAAAAAAAATCCAGTCAGAAAAATTCATGTGCATTGCGATAAAGGGTTGATTTATGCTTATGACACATGTGTGTCAGTTATCAATTTAAAAACTTTACACTGTATATTTCAATTGAATTATCTTTCAATCTATTACACCATGTATTACATTTCCAGACCTATTTGGGGGGGGGGAGGGGGGGTGAAGATACAGCAGTGAAACCAACCAATTTTTGTTCACCTTTAGGATGTGTTTTTCACTGGAATTGGCAAAAGACCTGGTGCTGAAGACTACCAGTTTTACACCTCACTCTAGCTATCAATAAAATATTTTTTTCCAACACAAACTGGATAAGATTAGAGCCACGACCTTTGGTTATATGTGTAAAACTATGGTACCTGCACTGTAGTTTGTATCAGACATTGATCTGATGGATTACCACTAGGGATGAAAAAAAATCAATATAGTATATTGCATCACTATTTCATGTGTAAACTTTCATGTACCCATTCTGCCAAAAATATTTTTAAAGCTTTCCACCAAAATGCATACATTAACACATATTTAAATATACGTGTTTATATTTTCCTCATAAAATATTTATAGCGGCATTATCTGATAAACACACGTCTAACCATATTTTATTATAAAGTGCAGATTTTAAAGAAGATTAATAGATTTTTTTTTAATTGACGACTGAAATTCAGAGAAACACAAAATCTGAAGCAATGGAATAGAAAATGTCTGGGAAAGGGTTCGGGAGCCAAATGTTCCTCTCTTTCTCTACATCTAGAGCAGGGAATCTCCTTTTTATTATGCAGAAGTGACATAGCAGGGAAATGCAGAAATCTCGCAATTTTCATTTTTGTTCTGATGGGTTGCAGCTTGTAGGGCAATCCTGCGCTCAGGATTGCTCTGCCAAAGGAAGAAATATTAACTTCATACAATCTTCCTTCCATAACCCTATCAGCCCTTTGTCAGCTCAGTACATGTTACTCAAACTGAAAGCTCATTCAGAGAATAATGAGAGCAATCTCTTCAGATATGAGCTCACCACCAGTGCTCCCAATTTCTATATGGCACATCTGTCAAAAAGGCAGAAATGATTGAACAGGTCAGAAAAACAAATATGAAGGAATAGTAATGCTAAGGTTCAAAGTTTTTTTTTAAAAAAATCTAAATTTTGATTTTGTTTCCTAATCTGCTATGGCTAAAGAATAATATCCATATTCATAGTGCAATTAATTGGGACATATATATTTTTTTCAATCTAATTTTTATACAGATTTACAATATTCACACCCTTCAAGCTTTCTGGATATAACTAACACTGTTCTGTGTGCAATGCAAATTCACAAGGAAATAAAAAGACATAAAATGCATATATTAGGTAATAATGAGCACAAAAATGTGTTTATTGGAATAAATATGCACATAAACACATAATATTATGAGAAATTGGTTGGAGAAATACAAATACCAGGAAAGGTATGCAGAAACATGCATGCAAGAATAGAAACCCAAACAAAAAGCCCAAGAATTTTAAAACAAATTTGAGGGTGAATTATTTGAACTTTTTGGGAAGCATCCAGACTGGCAGGGAGGAAGGCTAAAGCACAGGGCTAAAGTCACTATGCAACTATAAAAGGGCCAGAACCAGCCCTCCCTGAATTCCTTGGAGCCTTATCTAATTATTCCCAGGAAAGAACTGCCAGACTAGGGAGATTCCTGTATTATAGGCAGACTATAATAAAGTAGTTAGCTCAAGCTCTGCACATGTGGGCCTGGTTGTTCGTGCCTGACAAAACTTTAAAAAATTGAAAAATCCATTCTTGATAGGTTTAGTTGTCTCAAAAAAAAAAAAAGATTTATATAAGAGGACTTGAAAATTAAAGATGATGCACAAATGTTCTTAACTTAGATATGTTGAAATCTTGTATAGTCTTTCAAATGAATAGGAAGAGTTTAAAAAATTGACGTGTGCTGTCATTTTAGTACATGCATACCTTTTTACTCAAGAGATAATCCTAATAATTTCTAAGAAATAACTCAGATTATGGGACCTAACCATAAATAGATTTAAAAATATAGTGATTTTGCACAGCATGAAGATGAATAGGAAACTTTCATTTCCCTCTCCCTTCCTTTTTCTAAAAAGAAAAAAAGGGGGGGGGGAAGTCTACAAAAATCTTAAGCAGCTCAAATTGAAGATTTGTATGAAATTTTCAAAATTCTGTAAGTCATTAAAAAGATACATCCTAAATGCTAATAATATATGTTTTATCTACCATTTCCCCGTGTGAATCCTGATGTTTTCAAAATGCCACCATCTGTGCTTAAAAGAAAAGCATCAGCAGACTTGGGAGAGGTACAACATTTGAAGAAGGAGAAGAAGAAAAACAATGCGGAATGGAATTTCAAAGGGCAGGGAAGTTCAAGTGAAATTGAAAACAGTTCATTTAGGATTGACTCTCCATGCTGGTTGGCTGACTACAAAGATGAGGAAATGAACATTAGAGACTGTGAATTGGAATATTTTTTAAAAGAGAATGGTTGGCTGGAACCACAAGCAAGAACTAAATCACTTGGAAAAGAAAGCAATGAGAAAATGGAATGTGGAAGTGGACAAGTAAAGATATTCATCTAAGAGAGAAGGAAAGAAGTCCAGGTTGAGTCCAAAGCTGGTAACTAAATGTTAGTTGTGTCCTACCTATAGGTTTCCTATTGCATTCAACTAACTACTGTGGGTTTTTTTTAATGAGCTAGATAGCAATAGCACTTAGACTTATATACCGCTTTACAGTGCTTTACAGCCCTCTCTAAGCGGTTCACAGAGTCAGCATATTGCCCCCAACAACCTGGGTCCTCATTTTACCCACCTCGGAAGGATGGAAGGCTGAGTCAACCTTGAGCCGGTGAGATTTGAACCGCCGAACTGCAGCTAGCAGTCAGCTGAAGTAGCCTGCAGTACTGCACTCTAACCACTGCGCCACCTTGGCTCTAAAATCTATAGATAGATTTTTAGAATCTATAAGAACACTTACTCTCAGGGATTCCTCTTGGAGACTGGCACCGGAGTGAAACAAAGTTACTTAAGTCTTTTTTATTATATTTTGGATTTTATCCCCTTGTTATATATGTTTCTTTTAACCCAGAGTTCCCCAACCGTTCTGCCTTTGTGGGCCGGTGGGTGGGGGAGAGGGGATGGTTTTGTGCGAGCAGTACAATTGGAGCACACAAGCTCACCCGCTGCTCACTCACACACTCGCCCACCACTTCCGCAGCCTGCTTCAAATTGGCTCTCAAGGCCCGGTAGTAGGCTGTGGCCTGGGGGTTGGGGACCCCTATTTTAACCCACCTGATAACAGCCCTGGGACTGAGGAATAGATGGATGGATTCAAAAAAAGAAATATACATTCCAGAAACATACATCTCACAGAAGAGCCAGCAAAATGATTGGCTGGCTGACTAATGATGTCAAAAGCTTTCAGAGAGGTCAATCCTCCTCATGCCTCAATTTTTCCTCATTCAATGCACGTATTGTAGAAAGAGATATAAATTGCATAGATCTCAAAATCTATGTTCCCCAAATTCTGCCTACCTTTATCCCTTTCTCATTCTAATTCCTGACAAATTCTCTGCTTAAATTTAAGAATGTGAAGCATTCTCTAGATGGGGCCTAATAGTCACTTCTGTTGGACAAAGTAAAGAGGTTTCACATCTTTGTTCTTGTGCTGAAAATGCTTTTGTAGTGAAATTTGTTCCTAAAAGAATTATTAGTTAAAAAAAGTAGACATTAGTGATCCAAGAGGAAGACATCCCCCCTCCTTCTCATAATTATGGATAAATTCTTTCTAAAAAGAGGAATCTGAATTCCTTCCTGCACTTCAGCATTTCTTGGTGACCTCCTCCTGATATTGTTTACCTTTATGATCGATTTTTTCTCTGACTGCCAAGGCAGTCTCCTTTTTTTCCTTGGCTTTTGGTGATGTAACTTCCAGTGCTTTGATTTCCTTGGTCTTTAGTCTTTCCGGTGCCTTGGCCTCGGGTTTTTTCCCTTTCACATCTTTTTTTATCTTTTCTTCAACTTGGATGCTCTTTTTATCTGCATGCAACATAAATGTTTTAGGTTCAAAAGTCACTTTTCCCCCACAAATCCCTGCCATATGGCATTAAAAATATCTTCAGTACAACTTCATAAGTTTTAAAAGACCACAGTGTCATTATTAACCATCAGTGGAAAACATAAACTGCAGAACAACTGTTTTAAGCACACTGTTTAAACAGGATCTAATTCTTAGCTCAAATATCTACAGATTTTTTAAAAGTAATTTCAAGAGAATAATGCCTAGGTTTTTTTTACTTGCACTTGGATACACTTGTTTTTAATGAAATATTGTTTATCTAGTTTTCTGAGTAAAACAAAACAATAGTATGACAATAGCAAAATAGTAACACATCCAAACAATTTTTAGATGTGTTAATATTTAACAACAACAATTAATCTTAAGATTTAAATTCTGCACAATAGAAGAATAAAGTAATGTTTAGACAAGGATTTTCCAACTTGGCCATATTCAGATATGTAAACTTCAAGTCACAGAATTCACAATTATTGCTGAGAATTTGGAGAGTTGAATTCCATATCTGATGTGATTCATACTAATGTTTAAATCTTGCTGGCTTTATCATTATTTTACTAATAGCCTCCTGGAGTGATTTGGCCTCTGCATCAGTGGTGAAATCTAAAATTTTTCCCTACCGGTTCTGTGGGCGTGGCTTGGTGGGCGTGGCTTGGTGGTCATGTGACTGGGTGGGTGTGGCTTGGTGGTCATGGTCATGTGACCGGGTGAGCTCAAAAACCAACTTTCACACTTCACACACAAACAACACAAAAGCCACACAACTGACTCACACACAATGCAAAAGCACACAAAATGGCCCCTGCAACAACAAGCAGGAACCTTACAGAGCCACAAAGAGCTCAAAAATCAACTATCACACTTTGCACAAGGAGCCAAAAGATGGTGGAAACATTTTTTTTTTTTTTTGCTTTTTAAAAGCATTTTTTACTACCGGTTCGGGCGAACTGGGCCAAACGGGTAGCATTTCACCCCTGCCTCTGCATTCCTGTTCTTGCTATATGATTAACAAAGTTCACTCCTGAATATTATTAACGACTAAAGAAATACCTTTTGTGACAACTTTTTTTTCCATCCTTTCTTGCTGCTCAGTTTTCATTTTTTCTGTTACTAAAATGAGAAAATGATCTTGTTTTACCAATCAATCTATAAAACACAAATATTAATTTGTTCATTTAAGAAAAAGTAATTGATGTGGACTGAGAATCCCATACCTATGGAATGCTACTGTGGATTTAATTCAAAGAATTAAATAGCAAAATTTTATGTAATCCTCACTAAAGATATTAACATTACTTTACCAGTACTTTATATAATATGTGGAAGTATACTAAGATACATGATCCTTAATTTCTTTGAAAAAGGGTTTTTTTTTTACAGGTAATTTTGTTGTTTAATTCCATTATCCTTTAAAATGCAGAATGAGATGCAGAACACTTATGTAATCACATCAGTCATCTGCCACCTAACAATATAGATAGTTCAAGACACATTTGTTTTAATGGGTTTTCAATGGCAGACATAAATGTATGTAATTGTTTTATGATGATTTACAGATCAGTTCTCCTGGTATGTTTGGTGCAAATTACAAACTGTGGAGTAATATAGTAATTTGATACAACAGACAATCACACTATTTACATAATCTCAATCTTCGTATACACAAATCATTTTCAAGTGTTCCATTTTTAAAAGAAAACTTATCTATAAGAATGATCTGAGTTCCCAGAGCTGTAGAATGATGTAACTAGGTAAAACAAACAAACTCCTGCAAACTATTCCCCATCAATAGAGAGACAAAGAAGAGAAGAACTGAGATCATCTACATCACCTCAATTTTTTTTCCTAGTTGACTAAAGAACATGTATTTGCAAAATAAATGTATACTGTATTTATATTATATTTTATACTGAAGCAGAAAAGAGCAAGGGAGCATAAAATTACGGAACTGTTATTCCAGCTGTGGAAAAGCAAAAGCTTGTTTTAAATGAGAGAGAATAGATGAGACTCAGGACTATCTTCTCCATCTCAGGAACAAAATGGGACTTCCCACATCACCTGAGACTGGATTTTTTAGGGCATTCTCCATACTACTTTTATTATAAAGTACTTGCTTTCTACTCTTTCATATGCAGTGGGGGAAGAAAACATTTGCATTAATGAGTTTACATCATTAAGTAAAGATGCAGGAGTGTCTGTTACAGTCTAATCATGATTAAGCCAAATTGACAGAATATAGAGGTACGGTTAATAAAGTAATTCTTGGCCCTTGGAGAATTGTAGCAGTGAAGATGAGAAATTTGCTACCTGAATGTGGAGAAGCAGATCACAGTAATGAGCGGAGTAATGTACAAGTTCTAACCTTTGTCAGAGAGGGAGACCCCTTGCAGAGCTTATTTTAACACCATTTATTCTGAGCTGTCTTTGAAGGCAATTTGGAGACCACAACTTGCACACAATTTATTTATGTATTAAATTTATATGCCACCCATATCACTCTGCATAGCCATTCTGGAAGTCTTACAAATAAAATTGGTGCCGCAATAGCATTTAGACTTATATACCACTTCATAATACTTTATAGCTCTCTCTAAGCATTTACAGAGTCAGCATATTGCCCCCAACAATCTGGATCCTCATTTTAGCGACCTTGTACGGATGGAAGGCTGAGTGACCTTGAGTTGGTGGGAATTGAACTGCTGGCAGTAAACAGAATTAGCCTGCAATACTGCATTTTAACTACTGTGCCACATGGCTTCTACACTAATGTTCCAATGAATCACTAAAAAAACCCCAAGCCTATTCAGCCACAGTGAAGCAATGGCAAAGTCAGAAACAACTGTTTAGGGCTTCTGAGTTTAGTTCAAAATGTTGGAACTTATTTTTCAAGCATTTTCCAATATACAACCAATATCAAAATAATCTCTCTTGATAATAGTTCCATTATCACCAGTGTTAACCAGAACAGTGTCTGAATAGCGTCACAAGTGTTCTTTGTGACAGAACAGACATAAGATTTCAAGAGCAATGTTTTTAATGCAGTTTCCTTTAGGACGTGGCCTGCTGAAATCAGATAAATTTATTTTTCTTCCTCAATCAGGACTTTGGAATTATTCTGTTTATATTGGGAAAGTTAGACACCTATTGGTTTATTTACTGGGGGAGCCTGAGGCTCTATTTCCTAATATAGCAAACCTAATTTTACCAGACTTGATGCAAGATGCTTTGTAAGCTGCAGAAAATATATAATTTATATAATTTGCATTGTCACCATTATGCAAATGACAGAATTTGTGCCATTTGCATCATTTCTGTGCAAGTCTTTATTTATATTATTATTATTTATTTATTATTTATAAAGAATAACCCCACAATGCTTACAAATTAACAATCTCAACTGCGTATAAAGAAAATTTGTATAAGATGTTTTACAGGTGGCATTTATCTCCAGCGAGACTGGCAAGGATGTTTAAAGATAGATCGGCGAAATGCTGGAAGTGTCACCAACTACCGGGATCATATTATCATATGTGGTGGACTTGTGCACAAGTTAAAATATATTGGACTAAAATTAAGACGTGGTTAGAAGAGATGACGCAGCAACGCATTGAACTGAAACCAGAGATCTTTTTGCTAGGGATATTGCCAGAAAATTATAGAAAAGCGGATAGATATTTGATGATACATGTGCTAACTGCAGCTAGAATTGTATATGCTCAATATTGGAAAAAAGGAGAGTTACCTGAAGAAAAAAAAGTGATAAGGAAAATATTAGATTGTGCAGAGATGAATATATTAACACTAGCAATTAGAGATAAGGAACAGATAAAATATTATGCGGTTTGGGAGAAGTTTTATAAGTGGATAGAACAAAAGAAAGGAATGTGGAACTGAAGAAAGTAAATGAGTAAGAAATGTAACATATCAAGATAAAATGTGTAATATATTAAAGAATAAAAGGGAATGTAATGAGAAAAAATTGTAAAAAGGTGTAAGAAAAAGGTGTAAAGCCAGACGACACACTGCTGATGGAAAAAGAATGTTTTTTATGTATATATAATGGAAAAAATAAAAAAACTTAATAACAAAAAAAAAAAGAATAACCCCACAATGCCTTAGTGGCATTCCTGAATATCCTTCCCCACATTTTACTCTGTTAAAATGAGAATTCAATCAAATGATTGCTGTCATTTGTGTTTAAGTTAGAGTTTTATTTTGTTTTATTTTGTTTTAAGATAAATGGCACTCTCTAAATCACAAAAATCAGGGAAAAGATCATAAATATACCATAAAATGCCACTTTATGTTATCTACTAAGAAGTCTACAATTTCCATTAAGTTCAATAAGATTACTGCAATCTTGCATCCACTTTCTTTGGAATAAGCCCTACTGAATTCAGTGAAAATTACTTTTGAGTAGACATGTGAAAAATATCCAATTTAACTGGAATATGAGGTAGAGTTTATAGTAAGCACCTAAATATAAAAACTTTAAGGGTAGGTTTTATCCTACCCTTGCACACATATGAAGAGTGAAGAAAATGAAACCAATGAGAAGCATATAGATTCCTCTGTACTTTCTCCTAAAGTTTATTTAAAAATACAATGCTAATAAAAGGAATTGCAAACTTCCTCTCTCAGAATTTTTACCCTACAAGGTGTGTGGCAATTTAATGAACAGCTTATCCCAGCATCCCCCCCCCCCAGCTGTAGAATAAACTGTCAGTGAGAGAACTTAGTAATAGAGGAATAAAGAAGTTGATGTGGTAAATAAAAGAGCACAAAGTGAACCTCTATTTTTAGATGTGATGAAAGTCACATACAAAGCAATACAAACAACCTCGGAAATAGCCTGAGTCTCACTTAATCAAAAAGTGATACGCAGGTAAAAGGTTTATTATAAACTTTTCTCTGCCACTAATTTTGGAGAAAACCACCACCACCATTACCACTTCTGAAAATACCAATTGGTTGGTCTAATGCGGGGCTGTGAAACTCGTGGCCCGTGCCCACACCCGATTTAGCAAAGGGGAAGAAAGTCGCAATATGTCACATGACACCACCGTGACAATGCGAGTTTGACACCCCCGGACTAGTGGTTAAAACACTAGGCTAGAAAGGGGTGACTGTGAGTTCTAGTCCCGCCTTAGCCATGAAAACCGGCTGGGTAACCTTGGGCGAGTCGCTCTCTCTCAGCCCAACTCACCTCACAGGATTGTTATTGTGGGAACAATAGGAAAGTGTGTTGGCTATGTTCATCATCATGAGTGATTTATAAAAATAATAAAGGTGGGATACAAATAGGCAAATGTCTTGCCTCTGACTGCAAAGAGGCACCTGCCTAGGAAAAATTGTGCACAATAGTTTTGTCACATGCTAAAGTTTCACAGGCAACCTGGTGATAAAAAAAAACAAATATGGGCAATGAAAGAATACCTGCTCTTTGAATAAAGACAGCCTAAAGTTAAACCATCCCTACAGTATTTCATCAGAGTTCATCCATTGAAGTTCTTGGAGAAGAAAATCCAAAATAAAAAGCTCAAGAAGGGGATCTACAGTACCTTGACAGACATCATACAGAAGATAGCTAGACTCACACATGCTATTTCAATAGCATTTATATGGGGAAACTCCCTTGTCAACAGAGTTACATGGGAGGGAGCATTCTGCATTCAGTTCTCCCCCCTCCCATCAAAAATGTGCTGCTTGTTGAATTATTTAATTTTAATTTAATTTATTTATTTGTCAAGCATATATGATTGCAAGCAAAGTATAGACAAAGTATAAACATGATTGTGTGTGTATATATATATATATATATATATATATAATAGTACAAGAATGATTATAAGTAAAAGAAGTATGAATATATGGGTACATTAGGACAGGGACGGGAGGAACGA
>QLTV01001816.1:3186678-3197980 GCA_003457575.1 Thermophis baileyi
CGAAATAAAGAAATAAAGAAATAAAAAATAAAAAATAAAGAAATAAAAATAAATAAATAACAAACAAACAAACAAACAAACAATATAAATGCGTGCAATCAAGGAGATTTTCCTTATTTTTCCTTTTGGCATAAACAAGTAAGTACTATACAAATGGTCTCCTTAGAGGGAAATGTTTGAACTTCATTTCTACAAAGCCCAACAACATGATTAGCATTACTTTAAGGCCTTTGCTCTTCAGGTGTACCTAGAAAAATATTTTCTCTCTCTCACACTTCCTCTCCTCAAAATAAACACTTGGTTTGGATTTAGGAGGAGGTATTTGAACTACACCATTAAATATCCTAATTTAGCAGCCTCAGATTTCTATTGTTCAGTTTGTTTCTTGAAGCACTGAGAACTAATCAGGGGTGGGTTCCAACTTACCTCACTGCCGGTTCGCTCCCTCCCGTCCCGCGTGGGCGCGCCTTGTGGGCGCGCACATGCGCAGTAACAAAAAATCTGAAAAAATAAAAAAAGCCCAAAAAAAGATGGTGACTGCATGCACAGTGCCAGAAGTTGGCTTCTGCACATGCTCAGAAGGAAAAAAATAAAAATAAAAAATAAAAAAAATTCGAAACAAATTCGAAACAAATTTAAAAAAAAGATGGCGGCCCCCACGGACCGGCACCGACCGATCCGGTTCGTTGATGTCATCGTGACATCACCAGCGGGCCGCTACCGGTTTGGGAGAACCGGTCCGAACCAGGAGGAACCCACCCCTGGAACTAATGATTGAAAGTGTTCACCTACTAACTAAAAAAAATCTACTTTCCAAAGTATCTTCTCTCCATTTGGAGAGGAACCAGAGGAACTACTGGTAGCAATAGAGAACAGCCAAGTATATGGTTTCAAAGCTAACTAATAAATAATCATCAGAGCCAGCCTAAGCAGCAAGTATAAACTGTGGACCTTTTGTGTGGCTTCTGCAAATTCCCATATTTCTTGCCACCAAAAATAAGTTCTTAATTTACTTTTGGTTTTTAAAGAGTACTGAAAAAGGTGCATGTTGTTGTTGTTGCTGTTATTGTTGTTTATAAAAGCCCACATCTGAAATATCTGTTCAGGAATGGGGTAAGAATATGAATTCAGCTTAAACTGTTTCATCTTCACTCACAGATTATTAAATTGTGAGATTTAACAGAATAACAGAGTTGGAAGGGACCTTGGAGGCCTTCTAGTCCAACCACCTGCTCAAGCAGGAAACCCTATACCATTTCAAACAAATGGTTGTCTGAAATGGTATAGGGTTAGGGTTTTTGACACCACATTTGTTCAGATTCTTTGTCCTTTTTTAATTGCCACTTGAACTTTTTAATATTTTAATGCACTTGTAAAATTTCAAAATGGCCAGCTTTTAAATAAAGACCTTTACATTTTAAGAGATAACCACAAGAGAAATGTGAATGATTGTGGAGCTGTTATAAATATGCAGGTGCATATACTAAAACCCTTTCCTGCGGTGCTAATTCCGTTGAAAATCCTCTTAAAACTTGGTTTATCAACTGAAATGATGCACACAAATAATAGCTATGTCAGTCAATAGTTTAATTTCCTGCCATATATGACCCTTAGCCCCAATTGGCCATGACTGTGCCATAAGGAAACATTAAATTCAATACACTACAGTGAAAAATGACCATAAGTGCTCCTACAAATACCATATGTCCTCTTGCCTTAAGCGAGTCATTCTCTTTGCAGGCAAGTACAATATAATTAGCTTTTTATTATCATCCATCAACTTTCAAAGTAGTACACAAGTGGGTTTTGTGCCTGGGAGAGCACCATCATTTTCATGACAATTTCATGGGGTAATCATAATGGGTGGAAGCAATTTGTGTTTATTTGCTGAAGAAAAGACATCTGCCAGTGGAATGGATTTACTCTTTTCCTGCAGGCTTCAGCAGAAGTGGGTTCCTCCCGGTTCGCCCGAACCGGTAGCGACCCGCTGGTGATATCACGATGATGTCACGGAGCCGGTTTGGTCGGTGCCGGTCCATGGACGCCGCCATCTTTTTTTTATTTTATTTTTTAAATTTTTTTTTGAATTTTTTTCCGTTTTTTTTTTCTTCTGCGCATGCGCACAAGCCGAGTTTCCGGCACTGCGCATGCATCGCCATCGTTTTTGGCTTTTGGGGGGGATTTTTTTATTTTTTTGCACTGCGCATGTGTGTGCGCGCTTTGCACGCACACGGCCACGTGGCACGGGAGGAAGCAAACCGGCAGCGACATAAGTTAGAACCCACCCCTGGGCTTCAGCACCCCTAATTCTACTTTGGGGACTTGGGATCCTCTGGAACAGATTTTCAGGGCTCTGTAGGGGAGAGGGAAAGGAGAGACTGGAAAAATGCAGCATACTTGGAGATCTACTCATTAAATACAGTCACAACAGATATAATATACTGAATTTGATTTCTTTTCAACTGGATATCCATAGGTCACCATAACTTTTATTTAAGATCTCAGTAAAAACAGAAACATACTGTTGCACATTTTTTCTATATGGTGGGAACATTTCCCCCTAAATACCTTTGCAAAAATCATGAGAATAATATTACTATTATTGAACAGGAAATCATATTTTTGTGGTGCAAGGGCAGTGAGGTGCCCAAAAAGGCCTATCAATAGGCAACAAGTTGAACTTTGGTGATCCAAGTCCCTAAAGAATAAAGGAATTAACACTGAACATGATACTGTCTATAAACAATTTGGCAATTGCCAAATGAATTAATCTTTTGTAAACCCGCTTAGTGTGCTGCAATGATAACAATGGTTTGTTATCTTCTTTAATTAAAACCTATTTTCTTTTCTTCTGTCACTCATTGCCCTTCCTCAAATTTCAATAGCTTGCAACTAATCAGATAAAATGTTAGTGTTTTAAAAACTGAAAGTGGTGTAAATCACCCACTGTTTTCCCGCAAATGAAAGCAATGATTGCCTACATAAAGCAGAATAACAGAGGAATGAGAGAATTCATCTTAAATCGTAAGAGAATATATTTTGTCTAGGAAACCTTGTCTAGGAAAAGCAATCGGTCCTTTTTTAAGTAGTGGATTTTAACTGATTCCCGAGAAACACAATGAAATAGAAATGAAAGTCAAATTTAGCTTCATGTTCCATCTCAGCAAAAATTGATTTGGGGAACAGAATATTTTCTCCTATCTCCTATGGGTGTTTCATATTACAATTTGAATTGTTCACCTTCAGAATTCACAAAAATTATAATTACCTATAGCTTTTTCTTTCTTTTCCATCTTTCCAGGTTGTTCATATTTGCTTTTCTTTTCAGGTTTTTCCCTTTTTTCAACTTTTTCATGGCTTTCAGGTTTTTCTTTGTGTATCACTATAAGCAAATAAATATAGTTAGATATACAATTTAAAATGTCATCTTACCAAAATGGTGCAATTACATTTTCTGAATTACTATTGACATTGGTCTTATTTTGCTACATTAATCTGCTACACTTTCCCTTCTGTTCATGACTATGTAGAACATGGGTGTCAAACTCAAGACCCGCAGGCCACATCCGGCCCGCAGGGTGCTTAGATCTGGCCCACGGGACCACCCTGTAAACAGCGAACTACCGGCTCACGGTGCCTCTGCCAGCAAAAATGGAGACCGGGGGGACCGCATGCTCCCGAGCTCCGTTTTCACTGGCAGAGAACTGCAGGAGGCTGTCACAGCCAAAAACGGAGCCCAGGAGGACTGCATGTGGCCCTCATGAGCTCTGTTTTCGCTGGCAGAGTGCTAGCAAAATAAACTACTAGCAAAAGTGGCATTTGATCACACGAGTGATGTTGAGCTGGCCATGCCCACCCTGGCCATGCCCACCCTGGGCCCCGAGGTCAAACACCATCCTGATGCGGCCCTCAATGAAATTGAGTTTGACACACCTGATGTAGTATGAACAGGATTTCTATAGAAATCCTATTCAAAGAAGTTACCGTATTGCTCATCCAATTTATTGGTTTATGAAATGTTCCTCAATACTGTCACAGTATAAATCAGTACAAAAAGGTGGCACTATGATCAATATATTTCCAAATAAATCCAACTAAAGTCTGATTCCAAAACGTTGGAATTTTTATTAAAGAAGGATCCAGTGAGCTTTGCCGTTTATTACAGTGAACATTAATATGCCATTCTTAAGAGCCGAGGTGGCGCAGTGGTTAGAGTGCAGTACTGCAGGCTACTTCAGCTGACTGCTAGCTGCAGTTTGGCGGTTCAAATCTCACCGGCTCAAGGTTGACTCAGCCTTCCATCCTTCCGAGGTGGGTAAAATGAGGACCCAGATTGTTGGGGGCAATATGCTGACTCTGTGAACCGCTTAGAGAGGGCTGTAAAGCACTGTAAAGCGGTATATAAGTCTAAGTGCTATTGCTATTGCTATTTTCTATAGAAATCGGTATCTGTGGATAGATTTGCAGCAGCACAGAACCACAAGTATAGTAAAAAGTTAAATTTAAATTTTTCCAAAACCCAAGGCAAAGAAGACCAGAAATTTGCTTCTAATTCTGACTAACAGAATGCAAATTGTTGGAAGATATTCAGGAATGTGAATGTATTCTAACCATCCAATGATAGACATTCACCAGAAAGCTAATAATCCTTCCTCTAAATCTAGTCTTGTTATTGTTTTCGCATTTCCTCATTCAGTTCTTCACTTGATTAGAAATTAAAACCAGATATTGTTCCTTTGCTGTTGATTCAAGCTCTCTATGGTCTTCATCATACTGTAGTTGAGAAAGAGGGAGTTTATTTTTTCCTCTTGCAATGGTGATATGCAGGGGTGGGTTCCAACTTACCTTGCTGCCGGTTCGCTCCCTCCCACGCCATGTGGGCGTTCCTCGTGGGCGCGTGTGCACTTTGCGCGCGTGCACATGCGCAGTAACAAAAAATCCGAAAAAAATAATTAAAAAAACCCAAAGCTGAAAAAAAGATGGCGACCGCATGCACAGTGCTTGAAGTCGGCTTCTGCACATGCTCAGAAGGAAAAAAAATTCGGAAAAAATTCAAAAAAAAAATTCAAAAAAAATTCAAAAAAAAGATGGCAGCCCCCACGGACCGGCACCGACCGATCCGGTTCGGTGATGTCATCATGACATCACCAGCGGGCCACTACCAGTTCAGGAGAACCGGTCCGAACCGGGAGGAACCCACCCCTGGTGATATGGTTGGGTTTTTCCATTCTGTTAGGAAGCAAAGAGCTGACAAATCCTGTTAGATCTCATCTCATCTTATCTGAGCATTTGTTGGAAAAACTGACAATTCACATTTCTGAAAAGAGCAGAAACTGTTCTAGTACTGTTTTGGTTGGGTCTATGACAATTCGTCGCGACTAACTTGCCACAGCCAACTTGCCAAGGCCAACTCACCATGGGACAACTTGCTGTGAGACAAGATATCCACTAATATCAAATATCAAAAATATGATATCTACTAATATCAAAGAAATGGTGGAATAAAATCATTAAAGAAAGGATGCAAAAGGAGGAACAGAATGAAATGCAAATGCCAAAAATTAAAATAATTTTTTATTTATTTTAAAAATTAAACTGAATTGTTAAATTGTCCCGCAGCAAGTTGTCCCATGGCTGTGGCGAGTTGTCCTGCAGCGAGTTGGCCGCAGTGAGTTGGCTGTAGCAATTTGGCTGTGGCAAGTTGGCTGCAGCGAGTTGACTGTGTCAAGTTGTCCCATTCTGGTTTTGGTCCCTTAAACTTCAGCAGTGGATTATACACTCTATTATGCCAAAAAGCAATCACAGGATTAACTTGATTATCAAGGTTATGATCAGTGGTTATTTCTCACCTTTAGTAAGTTCCCTTTTTTGAGGTTTTTCTAGTTTTTCAAGCTTTTTGTTCTTCTCTACTTTTTTAGGCTTCTCGTATTTCTCAGGTTTCTCTTTGTGAATTTCTATAAATAACAATATTAATACATTGTCATCTACAGTTTAGAAGAGTAATATGAAATAATGTTATTGAATACAGATGTAAAACTGCCCTTTTGAAGTATAATAGTCATGCATAACAAAGTTGAGTTAACCAATGAGATTCAACACAAATATTAGACTAGGTTCTATCCACTGTACTGTACCAGTTTGGAAAATTTAATTACATCAGAGTAAAAGTGGTTATATCACATCACATGTAGGTCAACCATAGTTCCATATTGAGTGGGAGGTATAAAAGCAGTGTCTACATGCCTTCACCTCTCTACTTGTAGGTGTTACCTATGAAGGATTTTATTGGATCCCATCAGCATGTAGTATAGATACATAGAGAATAGAGGCACCATGGTGGGATCTCCTCTGCCCCCATCCATGTGCTTATTGTAGGTGTGACAAAATGGATATTTCTACATTGCTGTTCTTTGTTTTCCGGACCTTAGGAGTTGTGGTGGTGCAGTGGTTAGAATGCAGTATTGAAAGCTAACTCTGCCCACAGACAGAAGTTCCATCATGACCGGCTGAAGGTTGAATCAGCCTTCCATCCTTACAAGGTCAGTAAAATGAGGACTGTTGGGGGCAATATGCTGACATTGTAAACCTCTCAGAAAGTGCTGTAAAGCACTATGGAATGGTATATAAGTCTAAGTGCTATTGCTATACCTACTCTATGTTGCATAATCTAACTTTTTATATTACATCAGTATGCTGATTTGCTAGCTCAATGCATTGCCATTTACCAATGCAACTTTCTATTCTTAACAAAACAAAACAAAAAAATCAATTACCTGTCAAGTAAAGTTTTTATTTTTGGAAATTAGTTCAGCTGCAAGGACATGAGTTAACAATGGGATGTTCTTTAAACAAGCACACATCTTCAGGATGCATTGCATTTTTAAATCAAGCTAGCTAGGGGACTATTTTCTATGGACATACAGAATCAACACCCACAAACAGCTGCTCGCTCACCCACAGTGTCATTCCTGTTTATGTGCTTAAGATTCTTAAGTTTGTTCTGAAACTAGTGAGAAAATTGTTCAGCTCATTAAAGAAATGGTTTCTAGCTTGACAAAGAAAAAACACTTTTGTGTCCTCAAACAATATTCCTTATTACACAAGGCTAAATTTATTTGATGAAGCAAATACAAGTAGAAACAATGCATTCCCTATTTCTTGCCTTTTTACTAAAATTCCTATGCTGACTGGAAATGTTGAGAATTTGAAATCCAATGACTACAAAATTGGGGAAAATGGGTTGATGGGGTTTTTTTCCAGTAGAAATTGATTTAATTCTATATCTACTTACTAAGGAGATGACTTGATGCACTGTTATGATCATAAAGATTCTGTATATGATAGTATACTACTGAATTGACCTGTGAGTTGTCATACCTCTGTGGTTTGACTTGATGATGATGATTATTGCTCTTTTTTTCTTTGGAACTGTTCTATTTCAGATCAGCAACACAAGAGACCTAAGGCCACCTACAGTCCCGAGGTCCCCTCCAATAAATACCAAAATATCAGTGGCACAGCTATTTGTAATGTTAAGCTAGGCTATGGCCACCAGATGTAGACTGCAAGATTGGACCGATTTGTAATTCAACAAATTGGAATTTGCTGGAATTGGAATTGGTCTATCATATCAGGGCTGTAAAACTCTGGATGACTCATTGATGGCAGCAGAACATTAGTAACCATATCTCAGTCCAACAATTCCTCCAGCAGCTTATCTGTGCTATAGGTACAGTAAAGGATGAGTAGGTAGCCACCTTAGAGCCTGCAGCTATAAAGCCTCACTGGGCACTCTCTGTTGCCCACTCCTTGGCCCACACCTTTAACAAAATCAACAACTTGCATATCTTGGTTGCTAAAATATGAACAACTAGATAACAGCAAAGAGAGTTTTTAAAAAATCTAATGATCATCATAGTTTTTACACCCAATATCTGGTAGCCTAGGAAATATGCAAAGCTATCTGTTATTTATTTTTTTATTTGTATTATTTTATTTATTTGTATCCCAACTTGATTATTTTTATGAATAACAAAAGGCAGCAAACATATCTAACACAGTTTCCTTCTCCTATTCTGGTGTCTTAACAACTAGACCAAATTCACTTAGCTGCTGTAGGTGGTTTTTAAGTACTTGAAGGATATGATATACATTTTTATAATAAATAAAAATAAATATCTGATTAATAACCCATTCCCCACAATTGTTGTTTAATCTATTATTTATAAGACTCCAGGTGGCTGTTGCTATAACAGCTTATTCCCTGAAATAAAATATACTGACCTCAGTAGAATTTCTACGTACAGCAGCTATTTACAATTTCCCCACCAATACAAAATGCTAAAGTTAAATCACATCAAAGTCTTAAACAGTCATCTAATAACAGTATTATAAATGCATGTGTGTGAGCACATACACAAAGAGATACATAGACAAACAAACAAACACACACATACACACACACACACGTATTCTAAACAAATAAATGCTTTATCTAAAACCCTGATATTCTCATAGCCTGTGAATATTCAGTGTCACCAAGGAAGAGTTGTCAAAATGTGTAATCATCACTGGAACTTGAGGTTTCTTATTTTGCCAACACCTGCTGTGCTAGATAAGAACATAGTCTGAAGTTATGCCTCTTTCCATGTCCTTATGATGAACTAATGGTCACTGTTCTACAGACTGAGATTAGCATACTGTGCAATAACCAGGATGCCAAGATCCAAAGAGCAGAGCTTTCAAACTAATTACCACATTTCCATCCAATGCTGAGTGGTAGAAAAATATATTTATTCATAAACTAATCTACATTCCACTTTACTTAGCAAGTGAACTTACTGCTTCATAGAGACATCAAGGCAGCACTTTCTAACCTCTGGCCAATACAAGCACATACAGCGTATAACACTGAGATATATATTTGTGTGTGTGTGTTCTGCATGTGTCTGCGGGTGTTTAGTTTGTGTATGTGTGTGTGTGTGTGTGTGTGTGTGACTGTGTGTGTGTGTCTAGTGTGTGTATGTGTTTGACTGTGTGTGTGTGTATGTGTGTAAATGGTTCTGAAAACTATATACATGAAATGAAAGCTTTCATTGGTCATGTTCATACTAATTCTAGTTTAAACTAGAATTCTAGTTTAGAAATTCTAGTATAGTGAGATTAGTTTAAAGTAGACCAATCTTAACATTTTCATTTTCGCACCCACTTTCGTCTTTTAATGTCAACCTTGATTTGCAATTTTAAAGCCCAAGTCAAGTTTTATTTATCTGAACATAAGCCACACCAATCAGAGTAAAAAAACAATGTTAAAACTCTAAGACACCATTCACACTGACCACAGACGTTCCAGTGTAAGCTTACAAATTTCCAGAGATTGTTCAAGTGAAGTGTGCAAAACTATTTATATAAAAGGTTGAACAAAATTGTACATAACATTTATATAGGCTACCATAAAATCTATAACCAATGGTTTACTTAGATACAAGATTGTAAAATTGTGGGCTGAATCTCTGTGTTTCAACTGTAAGCTGTTTCACTTTAATTTTCACAATATAAGGTGTAACAATTTTAACAATCCTTTTCTGCTTTAAATAGAATGTGGATCCTCTTCTGGCATCTGTATTAAAAAGCATAAAAGAATTGATCTTTTGCGGGTCTCTTCTAACTGATGAAGTCTGCAGCTTAATTGTTCCTGATACTTTGAAGGAAGGGGCTGTAAGTGACAGAGATCTTCTATGTTGCCTGATCCTCAAGACCAGAACCCAAACTCACACAAACCCCTGCCAACTTCTCTTCTAAAATTGTCTTTGGCACCACAGATATTCAACCTTGCCAGCATCAGTCCCCTCCTCAGATTACCGACTTCCCTCAGAACCAATCCAGCTCTGAACGTGAGGCGTTTTAATCTTGGCAATAATGTATACAGAGAAGGGCAAGGGTGTGGGGTGGGCAGAATGACCAAAACAATATCATACTGTCATGATATAAGTTTTACCCTTCTGTACCTGTGCCATAACTCTCCATTCATGGACAAAAGACTGTGACCAAAGCCTCAAAATCCTATTGAGAACCATAAGCGATGGTGCAGTTTTCTTATCCTAAACTGACCAATATAAATATTGTATAAAAATATCTTAATTTTTAATCTTAATTTCAAGGTTGACATTTGCACTATGTTGATGCACAAAGTAAATGTTAGAGAACCCCATTTTCAGTATCAATAGCATCACGTGCTAATGCTAGGTGTCACCTTTACAGAAACTTAGTTGTTCCTGTAAGCATATCTAGGAAGGCAATTTGGCATCTCTTTAAGTCTTAGCCAGTAATTAAAGACTAGTTGGAAAAGGTCCTAGAACCATAAATAGTTCCTGGTTTACATTCTTAGGAAACAAGCAGGCACACTTTTAGGCACTCTGAGAATTAATCTCAGAAAACAATTCCAAATGCTATTGAAGCTTCTGTCATATGCAATACTTTGGGTAGAAGCGTTAAATTGAGAGCAGAAGCCCCCTTGCCTGACTTCCCCTAGACATATACCAAAATGTTATTAATCCATTTATTTCCTGCTCAGCCTTTAACTGCCTCTAAATGCAGTTGCCATGAGCCTGAGGCTGTGTACAATATTCTAGGAATACCTATATTGCTTGGCTTTGTTTTATGGCATTCTAATTTATACAAGCAGTTTTAAATTAAAATCATTTGTATACATTAGAATTATGCAAGTGAGTAATCACTTTCTCCATCTTCTGGGAGAGATAATCACCTCTAGTTTAATGAAAACAGATCAAACTAAAAAAAAGGCCAGCTAAATATATCATATCTCACAGGCCTATGTTTATTAACCCAAGGCCAGTCCCACTACGATCTCCATGAAAATTCTATACGGGGATTAATATACATACACACACACACACACACACACACACGTGTGTGTGTGTGTGTGTGTTTTTTTTTTTTCTGTTAAATCACCTGGTATACCCAAATATGGGAGGGAGCATACTGCTTCCTTTTTGCCTTTCGGCCCCTCCAGGGGCCATCCAGGCAGTTACTTACAACGACAGTCCGTTTTCTATATGTTACATATTTTTACTGATAAATACATAAATAAAGGGAGACTAGTATAGATCTATTTCAAGCTATTTAGCTCTCATCAGCTAGCCACACCCCTTTTTTACTGGGATTTGAACCTGGGCCATTTGCCTTGTTAGGCAAATGCTTAATCTCTTCAGGATTCTCCTCCCTCTCAGCTTGTTCCAGGCAAAAAGGAAGCAGTATGCTCCCTCCCATATTTGGGTATACC
>QLTV01001816.1:3222255-3244625 GCA_003457575.1 Thermophis baileyi
TGTCTGGAATGATGGTATTGAATGCTGAACTAAAGTCTACAAAGAGGACCCTTGCGTAGGTCTTTGAAGATTCAAGATGTTGTAGGATGTAGTGCAGAGCCATATTAACAGCATCATCTGTTGATCTATTTGCTCGGTATGCAAATTGCAGGGGGTCTAACAGCGGATCCGTGATGGTTTTCAAGTGGGACAGCACTAGCCTTTCAAAGGTTTTCATAACTACAGATGTTAGAGCAACTGGTCTGTAGTCGTTCAGTTCCTTGATGGTGGGCTTCTTCAGCACTGGGATGATAGTAGAGCGTTTGAAGCAAGAAGGAACATAGCACATCTTTAGCGATTTATTGAAGATTTGGGTGAAGATGGGGGCCAATTGGTTAGCACAGATTTTTAAGCAAGAAGGAGTTATCTTGTCTGGGCCTGAAGCTTTTCTTGGCTTTTGACTGTGAAATAGGTCTTGCACTTCCTTTTCTGTGATCACTAGGGGTTGTGAACCCAATGGTATGGGTTCAGTTGTAGGAGGCTTGGCTGTTGTTGGTGTGTCTGGGATGGAGGTTGTGGAGATAGGTGGCTGTAGTTTCCTTTCAAACCTGCAGTAAAACACGTTCAGGTCATCTGCCAGTTGTTGATTTCCTTCAGCCTGGGAAGGAGGTTTGCCATAACCAGTGATATTTTTAAGAGTTTTCCACATGTTTGCTGGTTCATTTGTTGAAAACTGATTCTTTAGCTTTTCAGAGTAGCTTCTTTTTGTTGCTCTGATCTCCCTTGTTACTACATTTCTGGCCTGATTGTACAGCATTCTATCACCTTTTCTGTAGGCTTCCTCTTTGGAATGACGTAGCTGCTTAAGTTTAGGTGTGAACCAAGGTTTGTTGTTACTGTATATTCGCAAGTTCCTGGTCGGTACACATAGGTCTTCACAGAAGCTGACATATGATGTTACAGTATTGTCATTGTCAATTGTCAATTGTCATTGAGGTCAACCATCTGGGACCTTTGACCTTTCAGATAAGTTGCATGATATTTTTTTCATAATTCCCAGATGTTCATGAATTACAACCTAATATAACTGGAGTGTATCAGATTGTTAAAGGTTGCTATTATTACCAGGGCTACTTCAAATGTAATTCCTAAACGGTACTTCAACGTGTAAGGGAGCAGTAGCATAGCATCTGTCTGCAATTGCAAGTTGTGTGTGTGTGTATATATATATATATAAATAAAATGTGTGTGTGTGTATATATATATATATAAATAAAATGAATAAATGAATTCATTTTATAAATGAATAAATAAATACATTTTCTGGGATTATGTAGCTGTCCTATGCAATTATCATATGATCCTGGAAAAAGTTGAAGCAGCATTAAAAAATATCAGAGAGGTGCTATGTTTGTATTTCCTCATGTTTTGGAATGCAAACTATTGTCTGTTCCTAATAATGACCATGACAGTTCTTCTATTTAAAAGAAAAATATCTTTCAATCAAGCCTTAAAAATAGGAAGACTTATAGTATCTTCCCTCTTTTGGAGTTTCTAATTGGTATATGCAATACATGGTTTCCAAAAACATAAAAGAATCTTCAAACGTTAGCATTCTAATCTGCCTTAGTTTTGAGCTCTTATGAACATTATTACTATAATGTACACATTTTAAATTAGAAATTATAGACTTATGAAAGTATTGCTGCATTACATTTAATATAGGGTATTTGAGAAAGAATATAATTTGTTCAATTCTTTTTCAAATAAAATATAGGATGTAAATGGAAAGTGAAATTCTCTCAGTAACTCTATGTTTTGTGATTACAGTTTTACACTTTTATTGTCACAATTGAAAAATCTCATGTGACAATTCTTGTTTAGAAAGGACTAGAGAGCTGCATTTCTGCTTCAGTAACATGGGTAAATGATCTGACACTCTATCAAGAAATGGGACCCAGTGGTAAAACAACATAATGGTTAGTATTTGTAGGCGGTACTAATCGAAGATCCCCGCAGTGGTTGAAATTAGGTGCTACTTCAAACTGTCAGATGTCCTTGTCAGGAGCAGTGTTTTTGTTCCAGCTGAGTTTTAATTATATTAGTTAAAAAGGCATGTGATCTGGGCTATAAAGAAACATCCCAATCATTAAATCATTGCTTACAGGTAGTCCTGGACTTACAACAGTTCATTTAGTGACTGTTCAAAATTACAACAGCATTGAAAACAGTGACTTATGACCATTTTTCACACTTATGACCACTGCAGCATCCCCATGGTCACGTGATTTACATTTGGATGCTTGACAACTGGTTCAAATTTATGACGGTTGCAGTGTCCCGGGATTATTTGATCACCTTTTGCGACATTTTGACAAGCAAAGTCAGTGGGGAATCCAGAGTCACTTAACAACTGTGTTATTAATTTAACAACTGCAATGATTCACTTAACAAATGTAGCAAGAAAAGTTGTAAAATGGGGAAAAACTTACTTAACAAAATTCTCACTTAGCAACATAAATTCTGGACTCAATTATGGTTGTACATCGAGGACTACCTGTACTTCAGTGGTCCCCAACCTTTGGGGCACCAGGGACCGGTTACGCAGAGAGAGATTTTTCCGCAGACTGGAGGGGGTGTGGTTTCATGCGTTGCCTGCATCCCGCGGATGGGGTTTCACTTGTTTGCATGGCCTGGTTTCTGGCATGCCGCGGACCAGTGCTGGTCCACGAATCGGGGGTTGGGACCCCTACTGTACTTTATGCCAAGTAGCAGATAAGCGACATATACATGTAGGTATATCCATATATATGTGCATACACAAAAATTTCCATTGTCACTCAAGAACCTACCCACTACAGACCCCTCACTGTCACAGCTATCATTTTGCCTAGAAATGATAAACTACATAAACATGAGCCTCAAATATGTACTGTTTTATTATTATGTCTAAACAATAATTCATATTATGGCATAGGAAAAAAAATTCTGGTATGGCGAATTCATTTAAAAAGAAGCTAATTCTGAGCTGTTAAGCCATTTATTTGTGAGTTTCATTAGAAGTTCACAAGGACTGGCACATAACCAATTTTTAAATTACTTTAAAAGTGGGGGGGAAGTCCCCATTACATCCCAAGCTCCCCAAGCCCATAACATGGGCTGTTGTTTAGACAAAAGACTTGTTGGACTTAGTTATGCAGTTTCCCCAAATTACTGCCAATGTATATGTTGACAAGACCACAGGTAGCATATTAGCATTCAGATTTTCTTTCAGTTGGACTGAAATGTTATTGTTGATGCCAGCAGCTCTGACACCTACCGATTAATACAAAATGTAAGTGGGACAAGTGAACACCCTTAGATTTGAAAGCATCCAATGTCCATTTAGAATTGCTGTTGCTCAAATATTCCTCTCTCACACAAAATTAAAATGTAAGACTTATGAATAGTACCGCTGAAGTGAATTCCTTGGCAGCATATTTGTTCTGCAATTCAGAGGTGGGTTTCAGCAGGTTCTGACCAGTTCTGGAGAACCGATAGCGGAAATTTTGAGTAGTCCGGAGAATCGGTAAATACCACCTCTGACTGGCCCCACCCCCATCTATTCTCTCTGCCTCCCAAGTTCCAGCTGATCGGGAGAGAATGGAGATTTTGCAGTATCCTTCCCCTGCCATGCCTACCAGGCCACGCCCACCAAGCCCACAGAACCGGTAGTAAACATTTTTGAATCCCACCACTGCTGTAGTTCTACCATTTTTATATATTTTAGAGCAAAGCTGAAAATAATGCTAACATTTTAATTTTGGCATTCTTCCCTTAATAGCGCATGGATTTATTTTACAAAAAGAAGAAAAAGGAACTATGCTGGCCATTTTGTAAACTTTAGTGCTTTAAGAGTGACATTTCATATTCAGTTTTGCTTTAAAAAAAATGGTGCAGCAAGATAAATCAAATCAGCAGACTAACTTAAACGTACCTTTTCCATTCTCATCTTCATCTTCAAATATGAGATCAGACAGTAAAGAAAGGAAGCCATAAATGGAATTGGTGCTCTCTTCCACAGCACCATGCATGATTCTCAATGGATCCGTGGTGAGTTTGTTTATGGACTGTCCTAAATACAAAATAGAAAGATAAGAGGAAGGAAGGAAGGAATACTGTATAAACTGATTAACTTTGAGTTAATTAACTGATTTATAACCCCTTTAAAAGAATACCTCTTCTAAGGAGTCAGCCTTGATATAAGTTATAATGAGACTACAGCATTAGAGTAGCCCTGCTGGATCTTTTTGTTCACCATTCACCCAATTTAAAGAGATTTTTTTTTCAACTCTTCACAGTCGTTTTTGGGTTTTACCTTTATCCAAGAGCCTGTTGATTCTCTCAAACACCTCTAGAAGGTTGGTGGGTGAAGCAGGATTTATTTTTGAAAAATCCATACTGATTTTCCTTCAGTAAGACTTACCCTTCCATACACTTAATTATTTCTTGTATAATTACCGTTTCATTCACAAAAAGCATTAAACTGACAAGGCTAAAATTTCCTGATTCTCTCTTGGTTTCCTAGCTAATTGTCTATTTCAAATACATTGAAAGAGGTCCACAACATTTCCCACAGTGCATATTTAATCATTATTATTTACAGTATTCTTTTTCTGACAGTTTGTGCTTCTAATTATGATACATATAAGTAACAACTTTTTTTTTTTATTTCCTGAAGGAAGCCTTTATACTTTTAGAGCTTCCTGGACACTACAGTCAATCAATGTTGGTTAGCTTCGTAGATTTTGCTGATCCTTTCTTATAATGTGATACAGGTAGTTCTTGACTTACAATAGTTCATGTACTGACAGTTCAAAGTTACAATGACGCTGAAAAAAAAGTGAGCTATTACCATTTTTCACACTACCGTGCAGCATTCCCATAGTCATGTGATGAAAATTCAGACACTTAGCAACTGATTCATATTTATGATGGTTGCAGTGTCCTTGGGTCATGTGATAACTTTCTTACAAACAAAGTCAATGGGGAAGCCAGATAGCAATAGCACTTAGACTTATATACCGCTTCATAGTGCTTTACAGCCCTCTCTAAGCGGTTCACAGAGTCAGCATATTGCCCCCAACAATCTGGGTTCTCATTTTACCCACCACAGAAGGATGGAAGGCTGAGTCAACCTTGAACCGGTGAGATTTGAACTGCTGAACTGCAGCTAGCAGTCAGCTGAAGTAGCCTGCAGTGCTGCACTCTAATCACTGCGCCACCTCGCCACCTTGTTAAGATGCACTTAACAACCATGTTACTAAGTTAACAACTGCAATGAGTCACTTAACAATTGTGGCAAGAAAAGTCATAACAGAGCAAAACTCACTTAACAAATGTCTCACTTAGCAACATAAATTTTGGGCTCAATTGTGGTCCTAAGTTGAGGACTACCTGTTTTTCTTGCTGAGTCTCAATTAATTCTACTTTTAAATAACCCCCACATGCTATCAAGGAATTGGTTGTGTTTACTTTTTCTTTCAGTTTCTTTTTCATCCGTCCACTCATTTTTCCTTTTACAGTATTCTAAAGCACACTCATTTTAGTGTATCAAGAAATTTGTTTTTTTCAATCATGTCATAAACATAAACAGTTTCTTGCATGCCCTGACCATTTTGATCTAGTGGTTGATAACGTATGTCTAGATCTAATTCATATTTCTGGCTAAAGATCTTGTACAGGAATCTTTATGAGGAGATCAATCTTCATAATAGACTAGATTTTATAACTTTACTCAGATAAAAAAGTAACATATCCACCAGTATGTCCTTCCCAGTTGCTTCTACGAAGTTTGTTTTCAGAAATGATTGTATCCAACTGATTCTCACTGTTCCACCAAGTTTCCAATAACAATTATATCTATAGTCTCATTCACTAGTAAGTTCTCAAATATCCCCATTTTAGCTTGAAGACTTCTATCATTGACACAGAAATGTTTACTTATCATATTTTGTTGTTGTTATTATTATTATTATTATTAAAATATGAGTATGAGATATTCATGGCATTTTTTCTAAACTCTCACATCTATCCATTAATCCAGTTCCAAATTGGTTGTATGTCTTACTTTTTTTTTCATTTTTATAACTATTAAAATTTTAAGATGAAAGATAAAAAAATAACAAGAACCAATATTTACGATAAAACAGGAAGGGAAGGGAAGAAAACCGAGAAGAATAAAAAGTACAGAAAATAAATATAAAGAAATAACTTCCAATATTCTTTTATAGCAGTGAAGTGTAACTGTAAATTGACCTCTTACTCAATAGTTACAACATTGTTTAGATTTCTCTATAATCTTTCTAATCATCAAAAATATATAACATAATTTTATTTTTCTTTCAAATTCATGCAAAAAGTCAATAAAGGGTTTCCAATCAACAATGAACTTTGACAATGTTCTGTCTCTAATTAAAGCCAATTTATCCATCTCAGCAAGTTCCATCATCTTCACCATCTATTCCTCTATTCGGATATAGCTGACTCTATCTAACTTTCTGCACATAATATATGCATTTGTCATATATAAAAACAAAGTTCCATGTTTTTTCCCCCATCTACTTATCCATCAGTCCCTTAAACATTCTGGTTTAAGTTGTGTACTAATCTTTAAATTTTTATTATTTTCTCAGTTATTATATCTGATTGAGTCCGAAATTTTCTAGCTTTTTTACAACATAAATTTGAAGAAATTCTAGAGTTTTTCTGGTGACATGTACCAACAATATATTGCCTTGTATTATTTTCTGAAATATCTCACCCTTCCAAACTTGATGCTGCTTAGCCCCTGTTAACTTTCCCCCAGGGGATTACTTCAAAGCTGCTTTGGCAGTGTGTTGATGTTAAGTGTCAGCAGTTTGATTTCACTTCAGTTCAAGGAGAGTCCATCTCTCCAATTTTGTTTGTCCAGAAACGTTCCCCAAGGCCTGTCAAATGTGAATCTTTCCACTGGGTACTACATTTCATCAACACATTGATAGCCTTGAACTCTGCCTGTCTAGTTGTTCCTATGAGTAGAGCAGGTAGCATTCTAAGAATGTAATGAACTTTCTAATTTCTAGGCTTCGATTTGTTATCTAGCAGCCTGAATTTGATTTTCCAGGACAGGCTAACTGCATTTTCCAATGTCACTAGTGTCAAAGGAGACCGGGATCATTGCCTTATCCCTCACACTGTTTGTCTGTTTATTTAAACAATGTGTAAAATCTGCCAACTTTGCACTAGGCAGGCAAGTCACTGTGTGATTATAGGTACTGGTGGAGCTGAGTAGGGGTAAAGAGATAAAATGTTCACCAGGACATGTCAATTCAAACTCTGCCTCTTATGCATTTTGTGCAACATCATGATGCAAATATTAAAGGGTACAGCTTGCATCACAACATCCTAATACATATATTGCCATTTTGTCATTGCTGTGGTTAGAAATGGACAACTATACATACAATGTGCAAAACTTCGCAAACCTATCTCTGCCTCTAATGTTCAAATCACCCAAGTTAAAATAAGTATAGTTATTCTAATCTTGATACTTGTTGTCAGATTAGCATTTGTGCCAGCACAGAAAAAAATATAAGTTTCGAAAGCTAATTCTCTCGCTCTTCATAGGTTCATTTGGGGAAAGAAGTTATTTCCTATCATTACTATTACAAGTAATAAGGTAAATTCTCACATCAAGATAAACTGCATCTTCCAAACATCTCCCAGAAAGCATGGTCATTACTGAAAATTGTAGAAATTAAATATAATCTAAAGAGGGAGATTGTGCAAAGCTGTACTTAGTTTGGTGTAGTACGATATATGAATCAGGCTATGATGGCTTCGTCAGCAAGCTATAACTGAACATAATATCTGAATACAACTCAGAAAAGGTGATGGTAGCAGGGATACCTCCAAAAATGATCGAGTAGAAAATTGATCTAAAGGATATTTTAGCCATAAGGAAATTATTAAAAACTGAGAACATGAACATTTAGGGCAGATCTGCATTCTCTGCTTGTCCCACCAGCAATCTAGGCCACCCACTGTTTCTTGAATAACAGGAACAGATGATGTCATCTTCCATCCATGCCTAGTATATTCCATACTTATTTTTTCCAGCTGTTCTTCAGGTTTTTCTTTTTTACCCGAACCATCTTAAGTCTTTCAGGACAGTGGTCTGCAATGCTTTATTCTGATTTAGTGACAACCTCAGTTCCAAATAGCCACAGTATCCATCCCTCCAACAGCTGGTCACTGACCTATGGATTTTTTTTTTTTATCCTGCTTCCCAGGCTGCTATATTTCAAACTGGTGAACAACTGCCATTTTTTTAATTATCATGCTAGAATTTATTCAACTTCCTGATTCTGAGAATATATACACAGTGTATATATATATATATCTATAATTATCACTTGCACAATTATCACTTGCTTCAGTAAAGCTCAATTTGCTACTCCTTCCTGATCTTGGAAACAACATCAGGGACAGAAATATGGGTCAACAAAAATCTATATGGGATCCAAACTGAAATAGAGAGCCAGTTTGGTGTAGTGTTTTAAAGCATCAGGCTAAAAAATGGGAGACCATGAGTTCTAGTACCACCTTGGGCACAAGCCAATTGGGTGACCTTGAGCCAGTTGCTTTCTCTCAGCTTTCGGAAGGAGGCAATGGCAAACCACTTCTGAAAAAAATCTTGCCAAGAAAACTGCAAGGACATCTCCAGGCAGGTTCCAAGAATCCGACATGACTGAATGGTAGGAAAAAAATTCCCTGAATTATAGGTAGTCCTTGCTCAGTGATTCTATCATACAGCAACCATTTAAGTTACTGTGGTAATGAAAAATAAACTTTGCAATCAATCCTCACATTTATAACTTTTGCAGATCTCTAAAGCAAAGGATAGCTGAAGTAAAATTATAAGCACAGTTATGGTTTCACTAGCGACCACTTTGCTTAAGGACCAAGTTATCAGTTCCAATTGTGGTTGCTTAAATGAGGACTACCTGTAGAATTACAAACTTGCTCCAGTTAGATATTTGTCATAAAATTTCAAGCAAGTATTTACATTGTTGGTCATTCCTGCTTTGCAATACTAAACTCCTTTATAAGGTAGCCTTGTAATAAAGCCTTTTGCCTTTATTTATTTATAGCAATAGCACTTACAGTATATCCCTCTACATAGTGCTTTACAGCATTCTCTGAGCGATTTACAATGTCAGCATATTGCCCCCAACAATCTGGGTCCTCATTTTACTGACCTCAGAGGGAGAGAAAGCTATCTGGAGCCCGTCAAGATCAAACTCTAGTCTAGACCATGGACAGAGTTAGCCCGCAATACTGCATTCTAATTACTGTACCACCAGGTCTCCTATATTTATTTATATATTTATCTATTATCTCTCTTATTTATCTATTTATTTATATCAGTTCTATTTTTCCCTTAATCAAATATCAGTTTGTCTGTGGTGCAATTCAAGAGGCTACTTTTTCTACTTGGTGTAAGAACTAATTACCTAAGGAACCCTAAGATCCATACTAAGATGCATTGGAGCTCTCAGAGGCAGGAGTGTAGCATCTTTCTGCAACTCTTTAAAGTAGCCATAAAGAGCCGAGGTGGCGCAGTGGTTAGAGTGCAGTACTGCAGGCTACTTCAGCTGACTGCTAGCTGCAGTTCAGCGGTTCAAATCTCACCGGCTCAAGGTTGACTCAGCCTTCCATCCTTCCGAGGTGGGTAAAATGAGGACCCAGATTGTTGGGGGCAATATGCTAACTCTGTAAACCGCTTAGAGAGGGCTGTAAAGCACTATAAAGCGGTATATAAGTCTAAGTGCTATTGCTATTGCTATTTATCTGATCCTGGTCCTAATCCTAGAAAAATACATTTGTACATTGAAACCATATTAAGCAGCTGATTGCTTTCTGTCAGCATGAGGCTACAGTATGCACATATTCTTCCCTCCTTCTCCACATTTCAAAGAACACTTTGCTTTGCATTTCATGGCCTGAACTGACCTGCTTGTGGGTTGCTGATACAGCTAACATCTCTGTCTCAAGATCCTCCAGTTCTTGGTTATTTCTCAAATAATTTCTCTTTGAAGATCCTTGGGGGATCTTCAAAGCCCTTCTTCCTGTAGTGCCACTAAGGAGAACTTAACCCTGAGAGAGGAAACTTCTGACTTCGGAATTTACTGGATGCCTTTATTAGTGATTTTCAGGGCTAGGTCAATGCTTTTTAAAAGTGGCATTTTTGTCTCCCTGATGTGGTTTTAACTCTTCTTTCTGACAGCTTCTTCAGCTATTGAATATGTATTGTATTTTATGGTAAATGTCTATGGAGAAACGTCTTCAAAGAAAAACCAGAAAGTTTGGGATATTTTATGGTACTTTCATGTTTGTATCTTATCAGTTAGATTTTTTTTATTTCTACTGTTGTTTTTATTACCTGGATATGGATTTTCTTGTATTTGAATTACAGCTTCATAAATTTTTCTCACTGGAGTTCTTAAGGTATGTAATAATTAAAACTAGTATGTTATTCAAGTTGGGACTATATATCTTTCTAATCTGATTTAGTTTAGGCTGTTTTAAAAAAGAGTTTCCACAATTTAATATTAGAAATCATCCAATAGATAGATTAAGTCAAATAATATATAAGTGTGTGTATGTGTGTGTGTCAGAGGTGGGTTCCTCCCGGTTCACACTGGTTCTATAGAACCGGTAGCAAACTGCTGGTGACATCACGGAGCCGGTTCTGTTGGTGCCGGTCTGTGGACGCCGCCATCTTTTTGGGGGGGATTTTTTGGGGGGGAATTTTTTGCTTTTTTTTCCTTCTGCGCATGCGCAGAAGCCGAGTCCCTGGCACTGCGCATGTGCCGCCATCTTGTTTTTGGCTTTTTGGGGGAATTTTTTTGAGATTTTTCATCACTGCGCATGTGCGCACGTGCAGTGCGCCCACGCGGCACGCAATGCGCGCACAGCCACGTGGTGCGGGAGGAAGCGAACCGGTGGTGAGATAAGTTAGAAGCCACCCCTGGTGTGTTCTATATATATTATGTGTGTGTGTGTGTGTGTGTGTGTATGTATATGTATGTATGTATGTATATGTATATGTATGTGTGTGTATGTGTATGTGTATACACACACACACACACACGTGTGTGTGTATGAGTATGTGTGTGTATGTGTGTAATTAAATATCTGAGCTATACCTGACAAAATTATTAAAAACTAAAACTATTATTCTAGAGTTTATTTTGCCCATTTCATGCAGTAACATCTGAATTAGCTTTGATTTTCTTTGATAATCACATTTAGTGAGCTTTCTTTAATTCTCAAACTTTTTTATAATCAAACTGGATTAATCTCTTTGTAGCTTTCCTATATCACTGTTGCAAAAACTCCAGTTCAGTTCAAAATATGAAAGTAAACTTGTTTTTTCATAGGTAGTAGAATCAGCCACATGATGAAACAACACCTTTCTAATTCAGCATTTTCTTTGGCTCTCAATTTTTTATGTGAGCATGAACATCTAAAATATTCCCTAGGGTATTTTAGAGTAATTTATAGTTACTAGTTAGAGTAAAAGCTGCATTACAGGAGTTCAAACTTTGAAATCAAAATACATCTGTTGCTAGAAACGTATCAGAACAGCTCGGTTATAGACCTCCTATATTGCTGTTTTAAATTTTTGTCTTAAATCAACTTTGTATTGGTATTAAGAACCTTGCCAGATGATGCATGTCTAGTTATTTGTTTCAATGAAGAACATGGGTTACCTCTACAACAAGGAAGATTCTAATGTATTCAAATTATCTGAATAAACCTGGGAAATTCAAATATATTAAAATACATCATGTGACATGACTGCCCATATTGTGCAGTCTCCATGAATTAGCCTCAGTGATTACTGTTCTCCTATATATCAGTATCCAGACCACAGTGCATGAGTGTATACATTTCTGTGCTATTTACAATTATAACAATGATCACTCAAGCAAGTAAATGTTGCAGAAACTGTGAGAATCAAAACCCCAACCACAGAGGAAATCAGAGATCTAAAATCTTTTGCCAAAACCACTGCTTAGTAGTGGCCCTTATCCAGGAAAGCACCTTGACCTACTCCAAAATGGTTGTGTATCTAATTCTACTTTTCAAATTTAAAGAATTCATTTAAAACAAAAAACAAAAACCCTTACCCACCGATAATGAGAACAAATTCTGAGCTTCTAGGTAATAGTATACATACTAAACTTCAAGCAATAACTTTATGGCAACCAATGGGGCTTACTGAATCTGATGATTTTAAGGATGGATTTAAATAAGCTGTTAAATTGTATTTATTTTATTTATTTATTTATTTTATAAAATTTATATGCCGCCCAACTCCCGAAGGACTCTGGGCGGCTTACATCATAAAAAAATAAAACATATAAAAACAATTTAAAAAAGAAAGGGGAAAAAAAAACCCAACTATATTTAAAATAAAACATTCACACAACCATGCATGGGCCAATCAGAACAACTATTAGCCCCAGGCCTGCCGGAAAAGCCAGGTCTTAACGGCTTTACGGAAGGCCAGTAAGGTGGGGGTAGTACGGATCTCGGGGGGAAGTTGGTTCCACAGAGTCGGAGCGGCTACAGAGAAGGCCCTCCCCCGTCACGCAGATAAACTGGTCCTGAGCCATGTAGGGCTTTAGCAATAGCACTTAGACTTATATACCGCTTTACAGTGCTTTACAGCACTCTCTAAGCGGTTCACAGAGTCAGCATATTGCCCCCAACAATCTGGGTTCTCATTTTACCCACCTCAGAAGGATGGAAGGCTGAGTCAACCTTGAGCCGGTGAGATTTGAACCGCTGAACTGCTGAACAGTCAGCTGAAGTAGCCTGCAGTACTGCACTCTAACCACTGCGCCACCTCGGCTCCTTGCAGGTAACAACCAACACCTTGAATTGTGACCGGAGCGCAATCGGCAACCAATGCAGCTCACGAAGGATGGCACTTGTGTGGGTGTACCTTGGCACACCCATGACTGCTCGCGCAGCTGCATTCTGGACCAGTTGTAGTCTCCGGACACTCTTCGGATTGTTCGTATGATGATTTGTTAGAAGATGAAGCATTTTATTATTATTTATAAGACCAGGGGGAACAATCTGTGTTGTTTCATAATTATCAGAAGCTCTCTCCATTTTTTTAAATATACCTCTGAGTGCTCTTTCATAATTTCTCTATCTTTCATCTAAAAGACAAAAGCCCCTCATAGACTCATTTTGTTGGAGGAATCAAAGTAGCAGGCCACACTTGAATTATAGATATAGCTCTGAGAAGTTCCCCAACCCTGTTAGACAATGTTTGGAGAAGACAAGTAATGTGCCTTTAGTCACAATTTAGAGCAAACTCTATCTCCAGCCACATGCACGTAAGTTAAATGGAGGATGTATGCGCTTCTTTAAAAGCAGGGGAAGGTTACTTGAAGCTCTGCAGCTTCTTTTGAACCTCTGCCTAATATAATGCAACTCTTAATCTAATATTTTTTTTAAAACCTGTGGGAGCAAAAAAAAAAAAATTAGATCTTTGGAAAGATTGAGCTTCTTCTAACCAGGCAGAAAATACAGAGAAAAAAAGGAGGAGGAATCAGAAAACAGCAGTTCAAAGAAAAAAGGAGGGGTCAGAAAGAATGAAAATAAGAGTGTCAGGAGAGTACATGAGATGCAAGTATACAACTACAGCAGGGTGCAATGATGTCACTCTCCTTCTTATCATTCCTTATTTCTTTGATTTATATAACTGCCCATCTCAGTTATAGCAGCTATGGGCAGCTTACAGCAGCAAAAACAATAAAAAAACCATATTATAAAACGCAGCTACACCCAAAACAGTCATGAGACTAAACCAATCTAAACAACGTAGCATGTCACATATTGTCACTAAAATGATGATTCCCATGCCTGGAACATGATCAGTCTTAAGGGCCTTTAGAAGGGTCAGTAGATTTGGGCCCAATTGAAGCTCAGGGGGAAATGGACTTCCATTGGCCAGAGACATCAACCAATGAAGCTCATCTAGCTAATGTGCAACATGCACACACTGAGGATGCATGGGCTGCTGCATTTTGCACCAGATGCTGCTCCCAGATGCTAAATTTGATTTAATGAAAGTGTTTCCTATCTTCAATATCTGGGGGAAAAATAATTTAAGAGAATTCACACATATACAGTAACAGTTTGCCATTATTAGCAAAGAAGATATCTATCTTGCCTGCATAAATTACTCTCATTTGCAGTTATTTTATTGCATTAAATATATTGCCCCATTCACATATAATTGAAAAAATACTAAACAAATCTTTGTGCAGTCTATTCAAACCATTAAAATATGATTCGTAATTATTTAGCAAGCACAGAAATGAACCAGAGACCAAAGTTTAATCCTCAATGGTCTCGTTAAGATTGGAAAGCTAAATGAAATTTGCCCAGACAAATCTGTGAGTCACTTAATATAAAACAATGATAATTAGGGCTCAGCTGAATTTTGCAGATTTCAGAATTGTTTGGAAATTTGCATATTCAGAAAAAAATTCTCCTCTATCACACAATGAAATAGCACCCAGATTTTTCTATAATAATATAATAAGTATAAGTTCAGAAACTGAAAGCAATCTTGAAAGGGCTGGGCAAATTTCAAGGTCTAATCATGTCAGCAACCAATTTATCAATGAAGATACTAGATTTTAACCATGGCAAAATTGTCAGTAGAAGATGGAAATACAAAGAAGCCAAGGATAACCTTAAGCTATCTCAGGCACAGATTGGAATGAAACTTAGATAACATGACAGGGAAGAAGGAGAAGGACGTTCATGTAATGTTTTGGCACAAGAGGAAGAGCACATGGATTGGATCTAACATATGACTAGATAATAGTTTCTTATTTCTACAGAACCAGCAATGGGCAATGCAATAATGATGCCGGTATTATAGCATTGCCCATTGCTGGTTGTGTAGAAATCATCATCCATACTAAAAGATTACAGCCTACTACATCCCAGAATCCTTCCAAAAGCTCATGTCAAACTGTAATTTATTATTTCACAGGAGAGAAAATTGTCATATACAAAGAAAAAAAATCACATTAGTTGAATTAAATGTAAATTACATTTACACTGAATTCAAACAAATAGAATTTTCTTCCTTGTTCCTCACAGTTCTTTGGCCTTAGTCAAAGTATTTTAGTATTTTTTTTTAGCTTTAAAAGGCTTTATATTTATATTGTATATTGATTTACCGGTATATTGTAGCCCAAATCAACCAAATGAAAACATTCTAGAGAAGAACTTTTCCATTGTACTATTTGTTATGCAAGCATCTAAACACTAAATGAAAATGCTAAACAAGTTTTAAGATCTTTCAGTTCTTCACAAAAAGAATATCTTGAGGTTAACAGACACATGTGCTTCAGTTCAACCCCCGCATTTCTTTGTGTTTCCGAGGTAGGTCTGAAAGGAGGATAGAATTTTATTCAGCTAAAGATTGTAAACAAAATATTGAACAATCTAGGGTGGACAATAATATACAAATGTGATAAATAATTAAATAAAAAGAAATAAGGTGTTATAGAATAACTAGATATCCCAGATATTTTAAAACTGAAATCAACGTTAACAGTTTATGTTTGGTCCATAACTCTGTTAATTTGTGGAGAACAATAATTTGGTAAGTTCCCAGCTGACACTTCTCACCAGATTCTGTTGCATGCATGAATACCTTATATTTTACAGCATATATGAATATTACCTGCCAAGGTTCTGTAATCCACTAAGTCAAACATGACAATAGCCACTGCTGACCAGGTAACGATAAGAGCAACTACAAGGAGCCATGCTGCAGGTGAACTGAAGGTTGTTGCAAAATCTTCTGATACTGATCTCTTGGACATTTTCATATGCGGCACAGGAACTGTTCCATTCTTGTTGTCTATGACGGTCGTTGTGGACACAGGTCCTAACAACAAGTAAAAGAAATTAAATCAGTGCATAGTGTCTTGACACTGCATTTCCACCATTACACTGCATTTCCACTAAGACAAAAAGAGGAAAAAGAGAAGAGAATACAGGAAGCAAAGTATTCAATGCAGCAAAGATTGACAGGGGAAGTAGCCAAAAGGAAAGGAATTCCTAAGATAGTTGGCAACCAACCATCTTAGGAGAAGTATAGGGGAAAGGAGAAGAGAATATGAAAAGAAGTAAAGGAAAAGCACAGAATTAAAAAAAAGTCAAAGACAACATCCACAGGGCCAAGGGAAAGGAAACAGCAAGCTTTTGAAAGACACATAGCAGTGCCTGTAGAATGGGCCCCAATTTCTCTCTTTCATTATAAGTATACTCTACAGTAAAATGAACCCTTAAATGTTTTAGCTTCTTGCTGTCCTTTATATTCATATTTTATAAAGGCAAATGTATAATGGTTTTTATTCAAATTTATATTTGAAATTGGTTGTTTTTATTTATAGTGAACACTTAGCTCCACTGTAAGAGGTTTTAAAAATAAAGAATCCAGAAGATTCTTTTAAGGAATAATACTGTACACTTAATAAATGCTTTATAGCTGCTGTTGTTACTATTTTCCAGTACTACCAAACCATAATTTCTATCTTGCTGTGGTTTGGGATTATAAATGTGATTGCAGTTTGCCTTCAATTGTACCTTGGCTTTCATTACTCTTGTTATTTGTAAGTTGCTTTCTGTTTAACCCTATTTTAGTTAGCCAGAATTTCAATGGCAAGTTGGATGTCCACATAAATAAGCATACTATCAAGCAAATACATCTTCCAGAAATGATACGTATTAACCAAGTTTAAAGTGAAAATTAATTTGTTATTGCTACTTGTCTGCTGATTCAATGAAAGTTACATCCTAAGTACAAGACTTAGGACTTAGGCTTCTATTTTGACAGTTAAATGTATTATATTATGCAACAGATTTTTAAAAAGTATGGAGAATATTTATAGTCAAAAGTAATCTTTGAGACAAGTTGGATTCTTGGTGATTTATAGGAATATGTTCCTATAAATAACAACATCTCAGTAAGCAACCTCAGGATGGCATTTAAACAACTGAGATGATTCAATCATTCAGACAATCAGTTTTGGCTATGAGTTTATATAGCTGAAGGCAATGATTCCAAAATTGGCAAATTGGCATTGCCCTCATTTTGAGTGGCTTGCCTCAATGACCTAAGCTTTATTTGGGCAACATATATAAAGTAAACTTGCCATATGAGAACAGGAATAAACTCTACCTGATGTCTCACAGGTAACTTCATTAAGAGTTTCTATACAAATTATTTATTCTCAACAGAAATTCGTACCTTATTCCTAATGTTTATTTTTACGTCAGATAAGATATCGAGGATTAAACAACTCTACTAAATCATAATAGAAATAATTAGATTTTCTGTACAGTGTAACTTGAGTTTATCATTTCAGTGTAAATCATAACATTTACCAATGTGGTAAAATTAGATTATAATTTAATGCATAAAAAAACTGTACATTATTCTAGGTTTACACAATGACATATAATCAGAAGTGATGAACAATATCGAAGGAAAGAAAAGTGTACTTCTGCCATGATTCCCAAATGAGTGCAATAACTTCCCCTATCAATATGATAATCAATCCTTGTTTAAGTTATTTTGCTGCAGATTTTAGACAGAGAGTGAGATCTTTGCAGATTTAAATGTGGTGACTAAAATTTTGAAACAGTCCTCCAATTGTCAGAATTAGAGTTGTTCAGATGTGTCCTTACAATCATTCATGACGATAACACAATCTCCCAGCTTTGCTAGAGAAGATTGTAATGCTTTTCAAAGTCGACAGACATAATTCTAATTGGCTTCCTTGTCAGCAGGACAATTTTACTCATTTTACATTGTACACAATTTCCCTTGTTCTTTGTCCTCTTTTCATTTGCATTCTTTTCAAACATTCTTCTGCTGATCAAGTGATTTGTTTGAAACTTGGGATTTCTACCTTGAAATGTCATGTAAGCTGAATAAAATTGGAATAGCTTTTGCCACCTACATGAAATGGGTGTTATTGATGAATGATATATTCAACTTAGTGCACTCATATACATAGGTGCAATCTGTATGCTTTTAAAAATATTTTTTACATGTTAAAAGGCAACACTTTTTCCATTTTCCAAGGCATAATTTTGGTTCCATCAAATTTCTCCAGGACACAAGTAACAGTTACAAAGCTCTACTACAAAATGCCAAATTCCAAATCAGTAGCATTATGTGTTCCATCAAAAGTGGAACAGTTGTGTGATTGCAACAGGTGATGCTGCTTAAACGCATTCTATTTCAGCTGCTTCTATCATGATGACTATTATTATATGACAGTTAACAGAGATAACAGCTATCTGGAAAGGCATTATACTATAAAAGAACATCCTGCCCAGAGATCTCAAAATTGTTATGAGCATCACCTGATTTACATATTGGAAAATCAAAGGGAAAACAGATATTTCTGAAGTCATCCTGATTCAGATTCCTTTGCCCCATTTTGACAAATCTTTGTATAAGGATGAACTAATTAAAGAATTCTTTTGCAAATTCTAGTTCAAGCTCACCTGCTCTGCAATACCTGGATTAATATGCAGATTGAGGTATATCTATTTATCTGATCTTGCAGTTCTCTGTTTTAGTTCAAAAAACGTGATGACTGGCATTAGAAATATTTTGAAGAAAAATAGTGCAGGTAAAATGATGTATTTCTGAGTTCTCCAAAAAGTTCTGCTGCTAAATACTGAAAATGGAATATTACTCAGTGCTAAAAAAATACAGGTAGTCCTCGATTTACAACAGTTCATTTAGTGACCGTTCAAAGTTACACCACCACTGAAAAAGTGACACGACCATTTTTCACACTTGCGACCATTGTAGCATGTCTTAGATCCTGAGGTCATTAGTTTTCAGAAGAAAAGAAGGAATAGAGACATTTTGTTTGTTTTTTGTGCCTTAAGTTCAGTGCTGCCTCCTGGCAATTGTCTGGATTAGAACAATTTTTTTTTCCAAAAGTAGTATGCCATTGCCTCCTTCCTAGGGCTGAGAGAGAGTAAATGGATCCAAATCATCAGCTGGCTTCATGCCTACAGAGAGACTAGAATTCAGCCTCCCAGTTTCTAGTCTGATGATTTAACCACTTCACCAATCTAGCTCTCTGGGGATATTATAATGGTCTTCAAATACCTGAACCAATACAAGTAAAACTCACACAACTCAAAATCTATTTTTGTTGCCTCAATATGAGAGACCCAGAATACTTATTTTAAGATACAGAAAGAAATATTCTAATCAAGAAAAAACATCCTAGTTTGACGCTGGAATAGTAGTCTCAGAATATAGTTAATTACCATATTTTTGCACTATAAGACGCTCTGGACCATAAGACACACCTAGCTTTTGGGGAGGAAAACAAGAAAAAAAATCTGCCTCTGCCTCCCAGCATCCATCAGTATTCATCTGGCTAGTGTCCTTGCAGCAAACAGATTGGTCAGCTTAACACATTATCGCAGCCTGATTTAGCACAAGCAGCTCATTGGCGGTTGAATCGGCCTCCCGGAATACCGCCGATCAGCTGTTCCAGGCTGTGGGGATCGCCGCCGCCCATCGCCACCGCCGCCACCTATTGCCGCCTCCGGGTGTCCCATTTTTGGCCTCCGTGCATCCCATTTTTGGCCTCCGCATGCCCCGTTTTCAGCCTCCATGTGTCCCATTTTCAGCCCGTTTCAGCCGGCCTATCACCGATGGTGAATGGCAGCAGCGAGCGGCGGTGAGCAGCGGTGATAGACAGAGGCAATCCCCACCGCCTGGAACAGGCCAAAAACGGGACGTGCGGAGGCTGAAAATGGTTGAAGGGTGGGGGCCGGCGGGGCTTTGGGAACATTTGCTCTATAAGACGCACAGACATTTCCCCCACTTTTGGGGGGGGGGAAGTGTGTCTTATAGTGCGAAAAATACGGTACTTCTTTGTCAGTGCATTCTAGCAGAGACTGTATAGTATTCTTTGGCCTTCTGCACTGGGCAAGATTTGCACTTAAAAACCTAAATAACTTTTTCTGGATAAGTGATTTGACTTTTCTAGATGGCTCCATATTCAAGTACTATATTATACATATTTCATCTCTTCCAGAAGAGATAATTATTCTATAAAAATTGGATTAAATATATAAATGCCAAGCAAAATTATGTACAAACTCATTTTCTATATGAAAACGTGTAACAGAGTTTTGAATGAGAAAAATCTACAACGAAATCAATTTCAGGACTGCTTTTAAGGGATAAATACAGAAAATATTCCTTAAAACAGTATGTGACCTGTTATTGCTTCTGTCTTTTATATTTTAAAAATGAATTAATATGGAAATAATGTGTCTCTTTCTACAGAGTTCTTCCCCTCCTGCTGCTTACATCTACCTGGGGTTGGAACCTGCCTTTGTGATATAATAATTTCCACATGAATCTATTGTGAAGGTTATTGTTGCTTTTAACTAAGAACAAAGCACCTGGAAAATTTGATTTTTTTAAAAAAAAGAAAAAAATCCAAATATACTTCATAAGGAGAAGATAGTGTTAGGTAAGGTATAGTTGTTTTCGCCTTACATAGATTTTTCACAATGATAATTGAAATTAATCATAAAGCTAGTATTTTTTTCTAGCATTTCTCATTGTTATAGTAGAGGCAGCCAGGAAGTGGGACTAGATTGGCCAGGAAATATCTGAATGAGGCATGTCTATATTTGTTATGGTTTCTAATTCTCAATCATTGTCAATAGCAACAATAAAAAAGTGCATTTGCTTCCTTCTATCTAACTCAGCAGTGGGTTGCTCCCAGTTCAGCCTGGTTTGGCGAACCGGTAGCAGCGGTGGGAGGCTCCGCCCACTCACCCGGGACGCTTCTGCGCATGCGCAGAAGCGTGCACGCGCGAGCACGCGCGCAAACCAGTAGCGACGGGATTTAGAACCCACTACTGATCTAACTACATACTTCAAGTCTGCCAATGATGAAGACAAGAAATGATGAAAAGATTAGAAGCTGGAAAGAAATTCCTGGTGCCTCAGGGTCATCTCAAGTGTTTCCAAACAAGTAGATTCCCAATTAAAAGATCTTGGGCAAATCAAACTGATTCATTCAAACTGGAAATTTGAAATTCAAGAAGATACAACCCAATTTGTCCTTTAACAAGTTCTAAGGGAAAACTGATTTAATAATTTAATTCATAAAAATATTTATCCATAAGCTATAATATGAAAGCTTCTATTTTATATTTTACAGAATGAGATTAAAATAGTGAGGCTGGTGGATTTTTTCAGACAAAACCAATCTTCACATTTCAGTTATCACATGATTTGATTCAATGCACTCAAATGGTGTCTCTACTTCAATTCACAAATCTACTTCATTTGATCAAGTCTCCATCAAATCAAAGCACCCCTTTAGCAAAGTTTTATTATTCCTCTGCCCTAAGCTGGTTGTCTGTAGAAAGAATTAAATAAAGGGAAGGCAGAAATAGTAATCTGATGGAAAAGAATTGTTCGAGTTAGTTCAAAACATCTGGAAAGCTACTGGTTACTTGCCTTATGTAAGAGATAATGGGAGAAAACAGATGTTAAATGCAAGTTGACATCCTCTGGATCTAATTTACCTACAGATAAATTTCAGTAAAGCACAGCAATTCTAAAATAGAGCAACTCTGTATTTCCTTAATTCTAAGCATAAGATGGCCTGTGTTTCCTTTTGATTTTCTGTGATGGATTCTAGCATTCTAGTAAGCAACACAAATGAAGCCAAGTTAATTTGATGACCTTTGAGTTATTTTTTTATAAATTTTATTGGCTGCCCATCTTACCACAAGGTAACTTCAGGTGGCTTACAATAATTAAAGATAAATATACATTAATAAGCTAAAACAAACCCAATGCTACAATCCAATTAATGATGGGGAGAGCGGGGGGAGGATGGGGGGGAGGTGGGATCTGTTGTTAAACGACCACCTCCACTGTGATGTCCCCCATTGAAGCCCCAAGCTAGCTGGCAGAGCCAGGTCTTTAGGCTCTTGCAGAAGGTCAGGAGGATTGGGGCTGACCTCACACCGGGAAGGGGGAGATGTTCCAGAAGGCAGGTGCAACAGCAGAGAAGGCCCTGGTCCTGGACCTCACCCGCCGGAATAATCAGGTTAACAGTGCTCACAGCATTCCTCCTTTAGCAGCACAGGTGGGACGGGCCAATCCCAGTGGGATGCAATGGTCCTTCCAGTAAATATAATATAATATAATAATATAATATAATATAATATAATATAATATA
>QLTV01001816.1:3244930-3254945 GCA_003457575.1 Thermophis baileyi
AATATAATATAATATAATATAAAATATAGAAAAGACTCAAATAATATTTCCATAAAGTACTCACAAGAGTACCTTGAGAGTACTATGAAAGAAAATGGAAGCCTCTTAAGTTCAAAGTAACATATCTATTCAGACCACACATACATATAATTGTAAACTTTTTCAAGATAGAAAAATAAGGTGATACTGAAGTATATTTTTTTTCTTTAAAATTTAGGAGTAATTTCATGGTACTTTTAGATTAGAATTCTGAAAACATCCTGAGTTTACTGTGAATGTATATGACAAAGAATATAGTTCCTATATAAACCATATGATTTCCCCCCCCCGCCTTCTTTATTTCTATTATTGGTGGTGTTTTAAAATTGCTTTTATGCATTTCAGCATTATTCAAATATGAAAAGGGGTTAGATTTAAAAAAAATAAGACAGCATTGTTGATCCTGTCAAAATTCTTTTGCATATTGTGAATGCATTATGTGGTCCCACACAAACATTTCTATTTTAAATTAATGCAAAGAGATAAAGGTGCAAAAGTTCAGATTGCAGATACTTGGGAGAACAAAAGAGCTGACTTGACTGGTTTTTCCCCCCTCATTGGGTATACTGTGTCACCTGCAGTTTCACAAACACCTTTGTATAGTCATTTCTGCAGAGATGGTAAAACCCAGAAGGAACAATAACTGACCTAACTATTCTTTTTGATATTGTTTCTGTAGGCTAACTATTGAATAGATTTAATGGAGCAAAGAATGGGTCGCAACATTATGAATTTTACATTTTCAATCTATAAGAATATTTTAGAAGGCACATTTTATTGTAATACTTGATAATAGGGGAACCTGCATCTCATTAGCGTGAGTGTAATCATTATAGATTTTGGAGAGGGATAGAACCCAAAACATTCTGGAATAAACAAAAACAACTTTGGTCTCCCAGTAAGCCAGAAGGTAATGTGGTTATTGTCCAGACAAATTTGCTTAGGATGTTCACAAGATTATAAGAATAGCTCTTCTCATGTCATGTTATATTTCAACATTTTGTTTCTTACAGAAGCCAACCAGTTACCTCTGAAGAAAAGTTCAAACTAACAAATCAGAATAAAATACAGATTTACCCCATAAAGTATCAGTTAAAATTAAGTATTTGACAATAATTATATATAAAAAACCAGGATATTGTTCTTTCTTACCATACTTGGTTAACTTCAATCTGCATAACCAAAATATATTCACTGAAATATACACGTATTTTGGGGGGAAAACCCAGAAAAATATGAAGGAATCCATAAATACAATCAGAATTTTATATGCTATTCTTTAGGAGTTTTTTGGAATATAGGATACTTTGATTCAATAATTTAATAAAATAAAAGAAACAAATTATAAATAGTAGATAAAAATAACAATGAACAGTTTGTTATTTATTCAGTTTTCTGATAACAAATTTCAAGGGGGTTACAAACTGACCAGAAAAAGGTGGGGTTAAAGATGTTGGAGAAAATTATTAACAATTTAGCAATGGCACTTAGACTTATATACCGCTTCATAGTGCTTCTCTAGTGCTTCATAGCCTTCACTAAGCTGTTTACAGCATCAGCATAGTGCTCCCAACAATCTTAGTCCTCATTTTACCAACCTCAGAAGGATGGAAGGCTGAGTTAACCTTGAGCTGGTCAGGATCAAACTCATGACAGTCGGCAGAGCTAGCCTGCAATAGTGCATTCTAATCACTATGCCACCACAGCTTTTATTTCACTTTAAATGTAATGGTTCTTGTCTTATTAATCTACCATGAAAGATATAAAAAAGGCCTTGTTTTGAAACATATTTAAAAGTATGCCTTTACTTTTTAATACCCTTTGTTTAAGTTTCTTAACTTTTCCATGCCTTAGCATTGTATTGTATTGTATTGTATTGTATTGTATTGTATTGTATTGTATTGTATTGTATTGTATTGGCTCTGAAAGCGTCCCTGGAGGTTTGCCTCTCCTGACAACTGATCCTACAAATGCTAACACCATGCCTCAATCTCTGTCTTCCTGTGTTGAGCAGAAAAATGAGGCACAGAATCTCTATAGAATCAAGGATATCAAGAAAACAGAATCTCTTGAATGTTAGGAATGTTCTGTTCATATTCAAATGAATGCTGGAAAAGCTCCCTTTAACTAAATAGTTAACAACAGAAATGGAAATCTCTCCATCATTCAATTTGTTTATGGTATTATATATTGAAGACTTCATCACTTTTCACTGTGAGATTATACTATGCACCCACAAGCTGACAAATACAAATATGCCAAATATAATTTGAAGAGGAACATATTCTTAATAAGATTTTAGATAGAAAGCAACCTCAAAGAATCACTGCTGTGGATAATTACGGAAGTTTACGGAAGTTATCTTAAATGTATGCTAATTAAATGTAATTTTTAAACCCTGGTAAAAAAAAAATCTTCATATGTTTATTTGGTTATTTTCACTTAAGACCATTTTCAGCATAAGAAGAAGTAGACAAAATAATTTCATTTGTTGCTCAGCACAGTTATGTTTAAAAAAAAAAACTACTGTTATTGCAGAATCCAATCTGGGTCAGTCACTGGGACCAGAGATTTAGTCTTCCAAGTTTTTGGACTCATACTGGAGTTCATCCTCATGGAATTTTTCTCTCATCAGAATGTGGATGGGCTCCAACATGAGCCCAAAAGCTCAGAAGACTGAACCTGTGTTCCCGGTGACAAACTGAGATTGGATCCTGCAACACGTATATTTGCCTTCATTCGTTTGTTATTTATAAGAAAAAGGAAACTATTACCAAATACTAGCATCAATTACTGATACATTAATACTAGTATTTAAGAAAGATTGATCTTGATATAAAGCATGATAAATGGATTTTTTTACCCCACCCAGGGGATGTGTGAAATCATGAGTGGCACCACTATTATTAACATCCCTACATCTATTATTTTATTTTACTGTTTTATTAATTTACTTTTATAGTTTTTAATGCTTTTAAAATAATTGTAATGCAATGCTTTTAGGTAATGATTGTTCTATGTATCTATATCTATATACACACATACTGTGTTTTATTAGATTGGATAATTGTGCTTATAACTGTTGTAAAGAAGGTTAGAATCTCTTTGTATATATTTTCTTTCTTTTCTATTTTTCTTTTCACTTTCTTGCGTGTTTAGCTTTTGCTTTCATTTCTTTTTCACTTTTAATCTTTATTTTTATTATTTTTATTTTTATTATTTTTAAAATTTTGATAAAATTATATATTATCAAAATACCGGTATATAACTATACAAATATTTTGTATATTATAAAAAATATAAAAAAAAGAACCACTGTACAACTGCTCCAACTATCTGTCAAAGATCTCTTTTTCCTTTGAAAGTTATTTTTTGCCATCTATAAGCTACCATGATCTTCTGGGATGCTAAAATCCAAATGAAACTTTTCTTTCTTTTTTTAATTTCCTATCTTTTATATTTTACCCCTCTATTAGAACATTCCAACTGAGCTTTACATTTAATAATTGCAAAACTCAAGATGTAAGTATCTGCACAATAATAATGCAGATGTTTACATCAGATAAATTATGTAGTAGAAAAGCTTCCCATAACTCTTCTCAGGAAAAAGAATTCTTAGTTACATCAGCTACTCAGTTATTCTTAAATCTTGAGAATTTTCTATATAAGCTTTATTAAAACTCTACACATAAAATGGATATAAAAACACATATACAAAAACATACAAACATATACAAAAACAAAACAAACCATCTAACGTAAGTCAATTTCTACCCTTCACTTTCCTCAGGCATCCATTAACCATTTCTTATATTGTTTTAATCACTATTTACATTTCCCATGATCTTCCCTTGTTTAATCTTCCCTTTATCATCAAACTATTTTTCTCTACTTTTGTAATGTAACAATTTTTAATAAAACCCTCTGTAGATTTCTCTCTCGTTAGACAAGTAAGTTTTGTCCATCTCTGACAAGTCTGTAACTTTAAATAGTCTTCACTATTTAAATACTGATACTCTTCATTGTTTGAAGCTTCTTTAGTTTTCCATTTCTATATGGAAAATATAGAATATGGATATAATAATCTTGCTGCTGTAACAATGTGCAGTAAGACACATGCTTTTTACTCAGTTCTTCTTCCATTGACTATGGTTTCATCTAAAAAGGGATTCCCATTATTTTCTCCAATGTCCTGTGGATCATCAACCAAAAATTTTGGTCACTTCACAATTCCATTACATATGATAATAGGTTCCATCCACTTTTCCATATTGCCAAACTTTCCTTGAAACGTTTTTATACATTTTTTGTTTCATAGGTATCAAATGACATCAATATATAATTTTATAAAGATAGTCTCTTAAATTGTTGAGCAGAGTAAATTAAATATTTTAGTCCACATTTTTTTCCAATGCCAATATTGGCCCAAAATTTAGCATCCATTTAATATTATATCCCTTAACCTGTTCACGTTTTGTTTTGTGTTGGTCACTGGTTTCAATCTTTTGAGCAGCAAGTAGATTGTTACCTTTTAAAGAATTTTGGTCTTTTGTATGAACCTGGTCTTGTCCAGCTTCAACATGTTCTTCTTCAAATACTTTATTACATCTACCCAAACTCTGATCAAAGTAGAGAGCTAAATTGGCTTTGTGCCTGTTCTTCACAAACATACCACTCAACATGAATATTAAGCATCCCAGAAATAGAAAGCAACAGATTCAGTCTCCAATAATATCCAATGCAAATTCTATTATATTAAACTTATTTTGCTTTCATATTTCATTAACAACTGCAGTGATTTGGGACACAGTGTTGGTCTGTTGAATAAGAGCTTTTGTTACAGAAAGGATGGTTATAAGCTTGGGAAAGTAGAATGCAAAGTTTCATAATGGAAAAAAAATTGCTATGAGATTCCATTGTAAAATTGAACAGTATATTTAAAAGCCTACATTTAAAAAATCCTTCATCATTGTACTGAATAAAACGTTTGTATACATTAATAGTCTGGACATATTAAAATTATTCATGAACTATTGATATTTTCAGATAACCATTTCTTTATTTATAAGTTCAGATTTTATTCTCTCTAGCCTTCATTCAGGCAACCCTCATATACAGCTTCCAAAACTATATAATTACTGAAGACTTTCAGGATTAATAGCATCTAGTCTTACAAAGCACTGAATGTATTTCAAAGATTTAATTTGATAAGGCATACTGTGTAGCGTTTACATTTGCATCATGCCTTTAAATGATTTGTTCCTCAAGGTTCAAATCCTGCATTTTACTTCCTCTGTAACAACCCATGCTGCACTTCCCTAATTAAACACAGTGGGGGAGATCAGAATCCTGACTTCTCTTTTTTGGGGAGAGAAATATTTGCACATTTTCAAGGCATGATCTGAAAACAAATGCACTATAGAAATATTTGTTTAGTAAACAGCAGCTCACATTAAACCAAATACATACATAAATACATACATACATAGACATAGACATAGATATAGATAAAATATAGGTATACATCAACCTAAAATATAAAGTGACAACATGGAAAACAGCATTTGAAATTGCATTATTTCTACCATTATTCCTGTTGGGCATACCTTTGGTGGAAAGCCAGTTTTGAGTTCATATAATTTGTTAAGTGGAATACTGCAAAAATCAGCAGAACATAAAATGTATAAAACAGGAAATTAAAATTAGCCCTACATGGCATGGGGCCAGGTTACCTGCAGAACCATCTTCACCCAATTACATCAGCTTGTCCCACCCAGTCAGACAGGGATGGTATGTTACAGACCCTGTCAGTTAAAAAATTTCAACTGATGGCACCCAGGAAGACAGCCTTTTCTGCCATTACCTCCACTTTTTGGAACATTCTACCCCCAGAGGTGAGTGCCCCCCCCTTTTCCTGGCCTTTTGGAAATGTCTAAACACCTTGCTCTCCATCTTGCTTGGGGGTCACAGAGAAGTATGCACTTGTGGGGCTGAATAGTGCCTAAAGGCCCTCTCTTCCACCTTTTAATTCTGAATTTTACCTATCTTTGCCTTTTATCTAAATTCTATATACAGTTTTTATGTTTTAATAGTTTACTTGTACTCAGCCCAGAGTCCCTCTGTGAGGGAGATGGGAGGTTTCTAAATTTGATACATAGATAAAAAAATAAATAAAATCAAGCAGGAATTATCCTGCTTAGGCATGAAAGCTGGCCGGGTGACTTTGAGCAAGTCACTCTTCCTTAGCTCAACTCACTTCAAGGGTTGTTGTTGTGGAAAAAACAGGAAGAGTAAGAAGTATTTGGTATGTTCATTGCCTTGAGTTACTTATAAAAATAATAAAAGCAAGATAAAGTATCTTTAAAAAGTGCCTGAAAGATTTGCCAGAAAACGTAAGATGGATTCAGAAAGGGGAAAAGTACATAAATGCCAAACAACAATATAGTGACTAAGATGAGCTTTAAAATCTACCATCCCAGCTGTATTATTATTTCTTTGTCCTTTTTATTTCTGCAGCCTCTCTGTCTAAGCCTGCCTTCCCAAGCTTTATATGACCAAGGCTATTTTTAGAGGTGACTGATGATCAGGTTTTATTAACTAGTACAAATTCCAGCTGCTAAAGAGGAGCAGCTTCTTCCCTTCAAGCATGCCCTTCAGCAAAGCCACGATTTCCTAAAAAAATATATATAGATCATGCTGAGTGGCTGAGTCTATTAAAAATAGTGAGTAGAAATATTTTTCAGACAATTAGAACATCAAGATTGTTACAGTACCTTCTGCTGCAATCTCAGTCATAATGCTGATGGTAAGAAATGCACTGTGAAAAAAGGTCAAGTTGTATTAGCAGCTCAGAGGATCTGACAGGGCCAATGTTGACTCTCGCAGGAGATGGTGTATTACAAGGTGGGACGTCCTCTGCACTTCTAACTTTCTTTGGGTTCTTCTTTTGAGCTAGTTTCTCTACAAAGCCCTGCCTTGCCTTCCCCACCTTCACTAGAAACTAACCCTCTCCCAAGACAGTGATCACAGCTACACTAAAGTATCAGCTTCTAATAAAAATAGCCATGGCTCTCAGCAGATCTGTAGCTCAGCTTATTTGGCATCCTAGGCACCACTCAGGGACTTGATCTATTTTATTCAGTTTTAAGCACCCAGCTCCAAACTAGAAAGCCAAGCGGGTAAAAGCAAAGGCAGCACAAAGGAACTGGAAGGAGCTGTCAAAGCCCTAGCCGCTTCTTTTAATATGATTACAGTTTTTTGAGGTCTATGGCAGAAAACATGAAATACAGACTTGACGGTAATCTTATCCAACCAAGCTGAAATGTATTCTTAGCATACTCTTTGCACATTCTTTCCGGGCCTTATTTGGGTTGGGAAGGACACCGTGAAGTCAGCCACAGTGACTGAAGAAGAAAATTTAACTTAGGTAAATTTTCCCCTGTTGAATTCCCTGCTGACATTTAAAATCACTGAAATACTCCACCTCACCCTCTGCTTCTTATTTTAGTTCTTGCCCCTCAGTTTCTAAGAAGAAATCTGCTGGTTCATACCAAGAATGAATCTCTTCCAATGCATTTTCAAATCTCTGAGTATACATATTAATAGCTATGGTTACTGGTTAATTCAGAGTCCTGATGTTCACTGGTATCAGTCTAACTCTTGATGGATAGATAATTTGTTTATTTGTGTGCCTGTTTTGTTTTTAATTTAATTTAAAATGTCTGCTATGTCAAAGCTTAGACAGCTAAGGGAAGTTTGGGAATCTTCAACAAATTACATGATGCATTCTAATGTCTAGATCAGACTGTGAATTCTCTAGCGTTCACAATGGGATATGTTTAAAACAGTATTTTGAGCAGATCTGTTTGAAACAGCATTTTGAGAACCTAGATAGACTGAAAAATCCATACATTTTCAAACCCCTGTATTTCTATATGCCCACTCTGTTTTTGTGAAGTGATAGGGAGGACAAATGTCATATTGTTATAGAGAATGTTACAGAGGACAGAATGCAAGATGAGAATTCTTCAATGTGGCAGGACCCACTGTGATTTAGTTTTCCTTTATTAGGCAGGGAGACAGTAGGCTGAAAGTGAGATATTTGATATTTCTTCCCTTGTTACAATCAAACCATTCCTCTCTGTATGAATAATTAGGAAAAGAGATCTACTAGGATGACCTGTTTCCAGAGGCTGAATGATTCCAATGGATTCTAGAAGATTTAGCTGCATGTGGAATACAGAGGTGACCAAGATGGCTGATGCAATAATTTCTGAATTTCTTCTCCCATGACAGAGACTCCTGCCTGAAGGCAATGAAGTAGAGGTAGAGGATTATTAGAATGCAGGAGGATAACCTCATCTCAACTCTGATCACTAGTAGAAACTCATTATCACTATTTTATGGTCATGAGGAGTTGAAAAAGCAAGCCTCTGAGTAGCTTTAGCCAAGCTTCTCCAAATGGCTTGGTTCTTTTTTGGATCTTACCCAACTAGAGGTCATATAGAACCCCAAGTAGATTGTTGCATCACTTCATGGCTAGACACTTTGAAGGAGAATTGATCAAACTTATCTATCATTTTATTCTACAGTTCCAGCAGTAGAAGTGTCCATGATTGTTTAATCGCTTCTCTAAATTAATTTCAGTGTTAAGGCCTGAACATCACCACATGCTTGTTCACCCTTGGCACTCATGGGTTGTCTCATTTGGTGAGAAGATGAGGATGCATAATTAATAAATCTGTGCCTGGTTATGAAGACTAGCAAACTAAAGCTCAGTGCAGACAAGATAGATTCTAAAGGATTAAGTCTGTAGCTTAGAGGTGCTTCTGGATCAATTTCTGAAATTACAGCATACACTGCATCAGTGACAAGAAACAGCTTTCATCGTTAGGGCTGGTATGCCAGCTGCAGCCATACTTAGACACAAATAAGCTCTCTATGATAATTTTTAGATTGCTGCCATATATTTTATATGACCCTGAGTATGCTCCAAAACACCAATTAAAATATTGTAGTAAGAATCCTGATTAGAACTGAGTGACATACAAATAAACATAACCAGCTCTTTTGGCTCTTCAATAGTTCCCAATTACTTTCCATTTAAAACTTAAGCCCTTCACAGCATGAGACTACAGTTTTGAAGTAATGACTCTTTCCATGTTGTCAAACCCTTTAAGACTGGCAAACTGAGGAGTTAAAAGTCAATTTGACTTTTGAAATGAATGAATAATGCTAAGGTAACAGAATCTTGAAAGCCATCCAAAGCTATTCTCCAAATCAGCTTATACTAAGAGTGATGAAGGCAGTATTACTCTCTTTCTCACATTTTCCTTACTATTTGGGACAAAGCTTTTTCAGTTGTAACCCACAATTTGAACGCCTCCCCCATGGTAACAAAAATGATTAGGGGGCTGGAGGCTAAAAGATGAAGAACTTTTACAGGAATTCAGTATATCTGAATTCCTGTAAATCATAAAAATTCCTGTAAATCATATAAATCAGTATATTTACAGGAATTCAGTATACCAAAAAGAATCCTAAACCTTGCTGTATCCCACTGGAATCCTAAAGCCAAAAAGAATCCTAAACCTTGCTGTATCCCACTGGTTAGGGGGCTGGAGGCTAAAAGATGAAGAACTTTTACAGGAATTCAGTATATCTGAATTCCTGTAAATCATAAAAATTCCTGTAAATCATATAAATCAGTATATTTACAGGAATTCAGTATACCAAAAAGAATCCTAAACCTTGCTGTATCCCACTGGAATCCTAAAGCCAAAAAGAATCCTAAACCTTGCTGTATCCCACTGGAGTCCTAAAGCCAAAAAGAATCCTAAACCTTGCTGTATCCCACTGGAATCCTAAAGACAAAAAGAATCCTAAACCTTGCTGTCTCACACTGGAATCCTAAAGCAAAAAAGAATCCTAAACCTTGCTGTATCCCACTGGAATCCTAAAACCAAAAAGAATCCTA
>QLTV01001816.1:3258134-3275108 GCA_003457575.1 Thermophis baileyi
CCTACCTTTCAATTACTACTTCAGCTTCACCCACCACAATACACGAGCACACAATAGATACAAACTTAATGTAAACCGCTCCAAACTCGACTGCAGAAAATACGACTTCAGCAACAGAGTGATCAATGCCTGGAATTCACTACCTGACTCTGTGGTTTCTTCCCCAAACCCAAAATACTTTAACCTTAGACTGTCTACTGTCGACCTCACCCCATTCCTAAGAGGTCTGTAAGGGGCGTGCATAAGCGCACCAGCGTGCCTACCGTCCCTGTCCTACTGTCCTATTGTCCTCATCTATCTGTATTCACCTTGATTATGTTTATGTTTATACCTATACCTGCTATCTTGTACATGTTTGACAAACAAACAAATAAAATAAAATAAAAATATCTAGTCTAATGAAAAGAAGGACTAGGGGTGACATGGTAGCACTGTACCAATATTGAGGGGCTCATACAAAGATGAGGGGTTCAAACTATTTTACAAAGCACAGAAAAGCAAGACAAGAAACAATGATTGGAAACTAACCAAGGAGAGAAGCAACCTAGAACTAAGGAGAAATTTCCTAATGGAGAGAGCACTTAATCAATGGAATAGCTTGCCTCCAGAAGTTGTGGGTGCTCCAACACTGGAGGCTTTCAAAAAGAGACTGGACAGCCATTTGTCTGAAATGATATAGGTGTTGTGGTCCACCAGTGGCCTGCGGAGCTGGCGGCAGAGTCGGACAGCAAGGAGGCTGGGGAGGAACATGGGCCAGGCCTGGAGTCTGGAGAAGGCTCGGTGCCAGAGGCAGGTATCCATCCCGGGCCATCTGGGAGGTCTCTCCCGACTCCAGAGCCTCCAGAGGCTGACATGAGCGAGGCAGAGGAACAGGGAGAGCCTGTTCTCAATGCACGCATGCGCAGAGCTGCCAGAAGGCAAGAACAGTTACAGAGGAGAAGGACTACTCGGGAGTAAGGCTTGGAGATAATTGGCCCCTCCCATAGGCTATATAAGGACTCCGTGTTTCTGTTTGGCCTTGCCAAGTTTCTTGCTAATTGGTCTTTGGCAGTTTGTCAAGGAAGATCAAGGTTCGTGTGCTTATCTGCCTTTCCCCGAAAGACTGTTGTCGGACTTGTTATCATTTGTTTGGGACTTATTATGGCTGGGAATGAAAATAATTACCAGCCATTAAAATAAAAGATGTTTTTTGGACGTCGTTTGTGCTATAGTATTTGATCAGGAAGCCTAGGTCAGAACAATAGGGTCTCCTGTTTGAGCAGCGGGTTTGACTAGAAGACCTCCAAAGTCCCTTCCAACTCTATTATTCTATGGTACCATTTCTTTATCTTTTTGGCACCAGGCAAAGGCATTTGTATTTTCCTAGGCATTTTAATTATGTGTTGCTGTGGCTGAGATATTTTAAGCTTTTTCTTTGATTTTATTTTGTTATTGTTTTGTTTATGTGATAACTTAATCTTTTTACACCCTCTTGTAATATTTTAATGTATGTTTTCATAAACTCTTTTAATCTATTTGTACAATTGAATTTTACTGCAATCTATTTTAATGGAAAAATACATACTCTAGATTTCAAGAACATATAAGAACATTTTGAAAAAAACTTTAATTCTATTGGATATCATGGCTAGGTTTCATGTAATGCCTGCTGAATTTGGAGCAATAGAGGGATGAGAACAGCTACAATGTCTACTATCAGTGCTGCCAAATTACAAAAATCTGTTGTCATTCAGAGGTTTTGAACTTTAGTTTCCATCATCTCTAGCAAGTTTGAGAAAGGTATATGCAAAATATACCTTTCTCAAACTTGCCGAGGTGGCGCAGTGGTTAGAGCCGAGGTGGCGCAGTGGTTAGAGTGCAGTACTGCAGGCTACTTCAGCTGACTGCTAGCTGCAGTTCAGCGGTTCAAATCTCACCGGCTCAAGGTTGACTCAGCCTTCCATCCTTCCGAGGTGGGTAAAATGAGGAGCCAGATTGTTGGGGGCAATATGCTGACTCTGTGAACCGCTTAGAGAGGGCTGTAAAGCACTATAAAGCGGTATATAAGTCTAAGTGCTATTGCTATTGCTATTGCTAAAATATAACCTAAATCTTCTGATAGATACAAACTTGCCTATCCTTGATTGCTAATAAACTGAATTTGGTTGTCCCCTTTACTTGCAAGTTCTGTCATCAGCAGACTGTGATATATGAGCAATACACAAATAAATTCATACAAAGCTGTTCTGATATTCTGTTGCCTATACAGATAGTCTTTAACCAATCACCATTTGTTCAGCAACTGTTCAAAATTATCACAGTGCTGAACAAATGGTGGTTACAAGTGGTCCTTGGAATACCAGCTCTCCTAGCACCCACATGATCATGTGATCACAATCTGGTGCTTGGCAATTGGTTCACACAACTGGTTGCAGTACCCTGCAATCACATGATCACCGTCTGCAAACTTCCCTGCTGTCTTTCCCAGAAAGTCAATGGAGAAGCCGGCAGGAAAGGTCACAAGCCACTGGGGTATGTCTGCACCACCTGTTCACTCTTCCCCAGCCTGTCTGCGCTTGCAACATGTCGTCCATTTGCATATCCTCATGCACCCTCCCTGATCCACACTGCTCCTTTGCATGCGTACACCACCTGCAATGCACCCTCACACACCTGCCACACCCTGCACCTCTTACTCAATCTCTTGGAGCTTCATAATGCCTCCCCTGCACTCATGCACACTCTCATTTCTTCCCCTATTCTCATCAGAGTATTAGTCTCTTGCATCCCTAAGTATTTATATTTGAGCTCCCCTTTTGTTAGCGGAATCAAGGCACTCAGTGGTTGTTTGAACATTCAAATTTCATATTCATTCACTAAATACTTTATTTGAAGGTTTAATCCAGCTGGTTTTAAACAGAAACACAGAAGTAATCAGAAATAGATGGATGTATTAAATATTGGGAAGGAGGTTTCTAATTGCCGTATTTAATGAATAATGAAATGCTGTCAAAACAAAACAATATAAAAAAATCAAATACATAGGAAAATTGAGCTATTTCTTTTTTTAAAGTAACCCTTTAGCAGAAAGCTTCCTAATAAAGTGGCCTATTGATCATACCTGGTGTACTGACAGGATTGGAAGCTCTACTATATTTTGCTGCCTTGAATCAAATAAAAAGCTATTTTCAAGAGGGACATTCATTCTTCTTTGCTGAAGCATAATAATTATAAACAAATGAACAATGAGGCAGATCTTCCATAAAACAGCAAGCAGGACAGTTATCAATGCATTACCTACCCAGCTAGTAATTAAAGTGTGCTAATTGCATTCATAATCTTGCTCACGCCATGCTGTCAATAGATAAGATAAAAAGCTGCTCAAATGAACTTTCATTACCATGTAGAATTTAATGGGGAAAATTTTGACATACGAAAAGATGGTTTCAGAAAGGTGTGAAATCTGATGCAAAACTACATTATGTTCAATGAGATTAGTCTGAGAGGTGTGGATTTGTTTTTTCATAGAGCTATGAGCAAGAATCACATTTCTTAAACATTTCCAAACAACAAAGCTAAACATTGGTAGAAGGGGTGAACAGAGATCACATCATCTAATTTTGGCATCAATTTGTAGCCCCCTCTCCCCCATCAAAATGGCTTTATTCAGAGGGGGTATTCAGCCGGTTCGGACCGGTTCAGCGAACCGGTAGTAGCGACCTGCAAGTGGGCCCGCCCACCCGCCCCGGCACTATGCCATCCTATTTAGCCACGTTTTCAAGCCGCGCGCATGCATGCAAGCCCCGCACGCGAGCAAAGCGCATGTGCAGAAGGCCGCGCGCATGCACGGAAGGCACACGCACGACCAAAGCGAGAGAGAGAGAGCGCTCTCTCACACATATTTTCGGTGCTGGGCGAACCGGTAGGGAAATTATGTGAATCCCACCTCTGGCTTTATTGGAAAACTCCAGAGATAGTTTGATCCAATTCAGTACTCACATCTGGAGCCAGATTTGGAAAAAGGAAGTCAATTCTCCTAACTAATAAGACAAAACACAATGACTGTTAATACCCTTGTTTTTCAGCAACATGAGATTCAATTCATAAATCATTTAACAGATTAACAGAGTTGGAAGGGACCTCCCCCCCATCCAAGCAGGAGACCCTACACCATTTCTGACAAATGGCAGTCCAGTCTCTTCTTGAAAGCCTCTAGTGATGAAGCTCCCACAACTTCCGAAGGCAACTTCTGTTCCACTGGTTGATTGTTCTCACAGTCAGAAAATTTCTCCTTATTTCTAGCTTGAATCTCTCCTTGACCAGTCTCCATCTATTATTCCTTGTCTGGCTTTTGGGTGTCTTGGAAAATAGCTTGACCCCTTCCTGTCTGTGGCAGCCCCTCAAATATTGGAACATTGCTATCATGTCTCCCCTGATTCTTCTCTTCATTTAAAGGAGAAATTGCCAAATTTTATGAAATGTAAAAAATGGCTTTTTCATACTACATTCCCCATAGAATCTGTGTCTATATATTTATGTGTGTGTGTGCTATTCCTATCTCCTCCTCCCCCCCCGCCAAAACAGAATGTGATATTTTCAAGAACTTTGCCATCTATGCCAATTTGAAATAGATAGGTTCTTAGAGACAGATGGGGTGTTCATAATAGGAATGTTCAAAGCATTTGAGTTTATTTTATCTTAGAAGCACCATTTCAGAGTCACAATAACTGTGCAGTTTCATGCTCAAACATGGAGCTTGAAACAATTTGACTTTAAAATATTTTGCACACCCCCAGTTCATAAAGATAATGTTACTCATTCCTGAATGAAGTTACTCATTCCTGATTGCAAGTGGTACAGCAAGAAGAGTACATTACTTTTCCTGTGCAATAAATATTTCCCATAAATTTAAAGAGGTTATTTAATTACCTAATTGTAATTTGAAAAAGATTGTTCTGCAACCAGTAGCCACCATGAATCAGAGGCATATCATAAAGCAAATAAACCTAAGGACTGTTTTACTATATTAGAACCATCATTACATCATTGTTTTGTTTTACATAACAAGTTAAATAGAAGTATTAGATCTGGCCTGCAGAAATATAAGCAGGCACTAGATGCCAGCAAAGGGCAAGAGCTTATGTTATCTCTTTGTTTCCATCTAGTGGCCATCTGTATGTTGGATAACATCTTAACCCACTGTTCCTACAGATGGTGGTTTTCCCACCTACTGCCCCCAAACCCCAAATAATGTCTCTGGAGGTTTGGAATAAGAAGGAAATGAACTCAGAGCCACCTGTTCCTTCTCATTGTGAAATTTAACCCACTGCAATTTATTTAGCTCCAGATGTGAGATGGGATTTGCAAAAATAGTTCTGTAAATATGTTGCTAAAATTGCACATACTGAGCTGTAGTAAACAAAATAATGCATTTGCTACATTGCGCCAAAACATGTTCCTCAATGTTGTGTTGCCAGTTTGATGTAGTGTTTAAGGAATTAGGCTAGAAACCGGGAAATTGTGAGTTCTAGCACAAAGCCAGCTGGGTGACCTCGGACCAGTCTCTTTCTGGAAACAACAATTATCAACTTAATAGCCAGCCATCAACACCCTAGTTAACAACTAAAAGCTACACATAACCAGGACCCATATAAATACAATGCATAGAATAGCCCAGCGCTCATATTATGAAGAAAAAGAAGTTCCCTAAGGATGGGCTCCAGCATGAGCCCAAAAGCTTGGAAGAATAAACCTTTAGTCCTGGTGGCCGTCTCAGATTGGAAACTGCAACATTATCCTGGGACATGTATATTTACCTTCATTCTCCAGTCTCTTTCTCTCTCAGCTCTAGGAAGTAGGCAAGGACAAACCATTGTGAAAAACTTTGCCAAGAAAACAGCAGGGAATCCAGACAGTTGCCAAGAATCAACAATGATTCGAAGGTACCATCCGTCTCTCCCCCCCACAATAAAAAAACAATAGTGGGATTATATCTTCAAATGCAAAACATTGTTTCCATTGTAAAAATAATTGCAAATCACAAAAAGTGGAAGTTGCTTATTTTAAATGTTATGTTCCATTTCTAATAATTGGTTAGTACACAGTATACCCTCCTACAAATGTTCTGCTTATTGACAGATCCATCTATATCCATGCAGCCATATTCTTGAAAATACCTGGCATATAATGTATTATTGGAACAGAATTACCACTGACATACAGAAATGATGCTTGTGGTGACATAAACTGTATGAGTAATGCCAGACATACATTTCTTCACTTTAGATGATGAAGACAGGAATTCTTTCTACACTATACTGTACTTGTGAACATTTTTGACAATCTCGTTCATTTCACTGGGTCCTGAACTGTGATTTTACTCTGAGACCTGCAGGCTTCCTTCTAAGCTGTTTGCCTTATCTAGAGGACTGAAGATAAAGAGGAAATTGGTTTCTGTAATATTTAATTATATTTTATACCTCTAGGATTCCTCATCTCATATTTACATCTTGCCTTTAAAGCCGAAACAGTTTCTTGTGGAAAACTCTGAATTCCATTAATTCTTTTGATGTCCTGTGTATAAACCTGCATGTTGTATTTTGGTATTAAAATGTTGTAAGCAAGTAATAAAAATATTCTGATAGCAGAGGGATTCAATGGAACAGAAACTCCAACTTCTTGAGTATCATGGGGAGAAAATAAGTACATCAGCTTCAAAGCTAAAACCATTTTTCAGCTTTTCTTAGGGAATGGAAAGGATTTGAATCTGACAGATCCAGAGTTTTTAGTGACCTATCTTTAAGACCCACTATGACACACTAACCAAATGCTCTATTGACAAAGTAATAGCTCAACCTCCCACCAGAGGAGCTGTGTAAGAACGTTATTAGTAAGAGCCGAGGTGGCGCAATGGTTAGAGTGCAGTACTGCAGGCTACTTCAGCTGACTGCTAGCTGCAGTTCGGCGGTTCAAATCTCACCGGCTCAAGGTTGACTCAGCCTTCCATCCTTTCGAGGTGGGTAAAATGAGGACCCAGATTGTTGGGGGCAATATGCTGACTCTGTGAAGCGCTTAGAGAGGGCTGTAAAGCACTGTGAAGCGGTATATAAGTCTAAGTGCTATTGCTATTGCTATTGCTATTCAGATGCGTACAAATACAGTGCAACGATCCAGAACACCAGAAAAAGAAACAGACTGCCTATATAAAATGGATACCAATTCAACTTTATGTAAAGTGCCTGACCATTCAATCCATTACAGCACAACTACCTCAAGCTATGAAAAGGGTAATAACAGAAATATCTTAGAAGCAACCAGCAAATATTGCAACCAGATGGGATCATCATAGCACCAACCAATTAAAGCCCTCCAAAATATCTTAAATAAACCCAAAGACCCTGTACCCAAGAAGAAAAAACAGGAGTCATCTACAACATACAATATAAGGACTGTAACAACCACTGTATATGACAGACAGGCTGAAGATTAGCAGACTAGCAGAGCGCATCCAAGAACACCAATTAGCAGTCAGAAGACACAATGAAAGCTCCTTCATCTCACAATACATGGACAGACTAAACCATACTTTCCCTGGGAAACTGTGAGCATCCTAGACCAAGCTAAATCCAAAAACATAAGGGATTCCTGGAAGCTTGGCACTCAGATTCTTTAGCCATCAATAGACACATAAAGATAAAATACATTTGTACACTATTCAAAAAAGAAAATTGTCAAGGCTGACTCGTAATGCACCTCTACTCATAACTTGACAACAGAAACTAAGGGAGGGAGGAGGGGAATGCTTGGAATGTATTGGGAGCTGGGAGGGAGGTGAGAAATTTATGTGAGCCATTTGCAGCCTGAGAAAATCCTGACACTTCAAGGCTATGTGATGGGAACCTTCTGAAGATGCAGACTGTTTTCCCAAAATAAAAAGAATATGTTCACCTGCCTGGAACCTACACTGTATTCCGGACATTAATACATTAGAGAGGGTCCAGAGGTATTTTACAAGAAGAGTACTCAACTCCTCTGCTCGCAATAAAATTCTTATTCCAGTAGACTTGAAATTTTAGGCCTGGATAACCTTGAACTACGCCGGCTACGTTCTGACCTAAGCTTAGTACACAAGATCATCTACCTTAACATCCTACCTGTTAATGACTACTTTAATTTCAACCGCAATAACAGTAGGGCTATCAATAGATTCAAACTAAATGTAATCCGCTCTAATCTTGATTGCAGAAAATACGACTTCTGCAATAGAGTAGTAAATGTCTGGAATACTTTACCTGATCCTGTTGTTAGTTTCTCTAACCCCCATACATTTTACCTTAAACTGTCTACCGTGGACCTTACACGTTTCTTAAGAGGTCCCTAAGGGGGCATGCATAAATGCACCAGCGTGCTTACCGTCCCTGTCCTACTGTACCCATTTGTATGTACTCATTTTATGTGTTTATGGCTATGTTTTGCTTCTTTATATCCATTTATTTGGGCCATTTTTTCATGTGTCCTGTTTCCTTGCACTTGTTGACAAATAAAAAATAAAATAAATGTGGGATTGGTGGACAATGGACAATGGGTGGCCCAAATGGGGAAAGGGGGAAATTAACTATACTGTTTTTCATCCGAAAACCTCAAAGCTAGCTTTGCTTCTTCTGTGCCTGTATGGAATTATCAGTAAAGTTATACTCTTGGTAAAATAATATCTCAGGTGTTTCTTTTGCTGCATATGCCAATGGGATGGTTGACAATAATAAAAATATTAAGAAGGAAACAAAAAGACCAGAACACATCCTCTTCAGCAAGCAGGATTAACACCAGTAAAACAATCAATCAATCAATCAGAAAATAATACCCTAATCAAGAAACTATTAAGAGGCAAACAATCAAACTGAAAACAATACCTTAATCAGTACCAAGGAGACTGGTGGCTCAGTAGTTAGAATGCAGTATTGCAGGCTAACTCTGCCCACAGTCTGGAGTTCAATTCTGACGAACTCAAGGTTGACTCAGCCTTTCATCCTTCTGAGGTCAGCAAAGTGAGGACTCAGATTGTTGGAAGCAATATGCTGATGTTGTAAACCACCCAGAGAGTGCTGTAGAGCACTATAGCGTGGTATATAAGTCTAAGTACTATCGCTATTGCTAATCAAAGAATTACCATGGGAAAAAACCCTCACACCTCACCATCACTGACAGGGCAAGCTACTATACATAAATACCGAGTCAACCCCCATAAATAGCGAGCCATTCATTAGCACTGATGTTATCTAGTTGGGAAATGAAATGTCTGCAAACAAATAACTAAGGTCAGAGAGCACCAAGGACTCCACAGTATCTTTAAGTGTGAGGACTGGTTGTAAGTCACTTTTTCCAGTGCAGTCATAACTTCAAATGGTTGTTAAATGAATGGTTGCATGTTGAAGACTACTTGTACCAAAATATTCCTCCAAGGAAAAAGGTCATTCATAAGAACCCTGAAATTAGGCAAAGTAACTAGCCAAGTCATACCTTGGCTAATTACTTTGATGCAGCATCCCAGACTCTAGGAGGCAGGCTGTTCAACACTTAATAGCCTCTGCCCCGCAGGCTATGGCTGTAACCCAGGAAGACCAGGAAGATCCTCACATGAGGCTTGGCACTTGGGTGCAAAGCAGCAGAGCAGAGAGAGCAATCAAGGATCAGCTGCCTAGGATAAGAACCAGCTGCTTTCACTAAATTTAGCGTAGATGCATCTATTCCTGAAAAAGGTGTTTTGGGGGAAGGGGCAAAAACATTCACAAAATAAGTATTTGGCAACATCGTACCTTGCGGTGATTGGGCCTGGCTGATTTCTACCACTTGCTATTTCAAATTTAGAAATATAATCCTCTCACATTCCCATGAAATTGAATTCCATTCTGATTCTCATATTTCTTTTCATTTTGAGAAAGTCAAAACAAGATAGTATCAGTTTTCAGTATCTACTCTCATCTACTGGTCATCCAGATTTTTGCAACTCAGATCTGGTTGCTATAGCTGTTTTATATATTCTCTTAAAATGTTAATTGCCATTATGCCAGTATTCAAATGACTTTGAGCCATTTACATATGTTTGTCCTGTGAGTCGGAAGGGTTAAAAGAAGATATACATGCTTGTTCACTCACTGGCTATGTTCAATAATGTGCTTAAACAGATTAAGTAGTGACCTAGCAGACATATTTGTATAATATACTAAGTTCATGACTTTTTGTTTTTGGGAGGCAGGATTTTGTGGCTTAGTGTGTTGAGTTTACCTAGCCCATTCATTAACTTGCTTTCCAGATACAATTCAAGATAGTGGTTATCACCTTTAAATCCCTCCATGGCATAAGGCCAAGTTACATGTAGGATCACCTCTCCTCAAAGATATGTGCTCACCAGGCCAGATAGGATGGGCATGTCCCAGGTCTCTTCCTTTAAACATTGTCATTTGTTGGACTTTGGAGGTGTGTCTTCTCTATGGCCACCCTGTCACTTTGCAATAGCCACGCACATTAAGATTCAGGGATCCCCTACCCCCGTGATGGCGAACCTATGGCACGCGTGCCACAGGTGGCACGCAGAGCCATATCTGCGGGCACGCGAGCCGTTGCCCTAGCTCAGCTCCAGCGCACATGCGCGCGCTGGCCAGCTAATTTTCAGCTGGCCCCGCCCACGCCTCCCCTCCCAGGAGTCTCCACGTGGCCCGTTTTGGATGCCAGGTAAGTACAGGGCTCGCGCGGAGGCTCTGGGAGGGCATTTTCGGCCTCCCCAGGCTCCAAGAAAGCCTCTGGAGCCTGGGGAGGGTGAATAACGGGCCTACCAGGCCCACTGGAAGTCGAGAAACAGACACTTTCTGGCCTCTGGAGGGCCTCCGGGGGGCGGGGGAGGCCATTTTCACCCTCCCCAGGCTCCAGGAAAGCCTCTGGAGCCTGGGGAGGACGAAAAATGGGCCTACCAGGCCTACCAGAAGTCTGGAAATGGGCCGGAGGCTTCAGGGAGGCCCAAAACAGGGCGCGGGTCGTGCGCGCATGCGTGATGGAGTGCAGGGGGTTGCGCGCACATGCACGGGGGTGGGGCAGCACGGGGGTCATGCGCGCATGTGCAGGGGGGCGGGACACAGGGGCATTGAATTATGGGTGTGGGCACGCGCGTGCGTGCTATTGCGCACGCGCGCTTTCGGCACCCGAGGAAAAAAAGGTTCGCCATCACTGCCCTACCCTTTTAGCCTTCCACAAGGCTGTAAAGATCTCATTGTCCTCCAAAAGCATTGGGCTAGAATGGGGTTGAGTCAAGGGGTCCACAGAATGAGTGATCTGGTACCTGGTGGGAAGGGTATGACCTGTTTTTATATTTCTGTTTTTATTAGTGGTTAGCAGCTGCCTAGGATCAGTGTCAGATAGGCAGTTATATCTATGTCTATGTCTTTATATCTATATCTATCTATCTATCTATCTATCTATCTATCTATCTATCTATCTATCTATCTATCTATCAATCATGAGTTAGCTAACTAGCTCATGGCTTATTTATTGATGAAACCCAAAAATGGGTTATTTCAGAGACTGCATTAATGAGATGCTGACAAAATAATAAATTAGGAATGTAAATAAATTTTTAATTTTTGTAAAAATAATTATGCAAATAAATAAATAAAACTTCATATCGTGGGCGCAATACTTCCCAACTGTTTTGGGAAGAAAATATTGGAATATGAATTTTCGATACATTATCAGTTGTCTCTAGAAAACAAAGCTTCTTAAAACAAAACTGTGATACACAATTGCATCACTCCAACAGTAGTGCACCACATTTCTCTACCATTATTGATTTGCTTTAAAAACCATCAAAGAAAAGTGCATTATATGAACAAAATATGTTATTTAGATTTTGGAGAAAATAAGACTGCAAACAGGGAGAACCTAGAATTCAGTCCTCTCTGCCTGATATGTTTGTACTTAGTTACTCTCTGCCAGAAGTGCAGTTTTTTATTCTGCATTTTCTGAGATTTGAACCATTTTATCGGCCAGACCTCAGCAAAGGCAATAGGGAAACAGGAGTTCAAGGTAGTCTGCAGTGACATAGATCTGTTGAGATCAAGGCTCAGATATTTTTGCTTAAAAGAAGCAGAAATTAGCACCATCCACTTTTTGGTAATACTGAGCCAAGCATCCCCTGTTCTCTCTGGGAAACACTTTACTCTTGAAAGTAACACTGGACTCCAGCTGAGAAACATAAGGCTTAACAGCTATTTGTGTATGCTTTCAGGCCCACTTCTGCACTCAAAATCAATTGCGCTCAGTGTAAAGAACAGCAGCTTGATCTCATGTACATGAAATGCCAGGAGGCCAAAATGACAGACAGCCTGGCATGATATAAAATTCCCTTTCTATTTCGCTTCATGGAAGAGTTGAGAGTTTTTCTGCTGATAGTTTTGACCCTTATGGTCACTGCCGGTGATTCACAGCGTGCCTGTGCCCTCAGAAATCCCATCTGTCTTAAGTGACAAGAAGAATCTTGCACGTTCACGGTTTGGAGTTCAGCTGTTTTCTGAGTGCTCAATTTCCAATACAATGAATTTATCAATGATAGGTTTTAAAAATCAAGTTTACATAACCAATTTTGAAGGATGAATTTCAAACCCACCTTGCAATCTTGAAATATTCAGCTTTTTGCAATCACTTTTCTTTTTTCTTTTCCAGTAGGGGGTTTCCATAATTGGCTGTTTGCAATTCAAAGAAAGCTCAAAGGTTCCTTATTGCAGATATTTTTAAAGAACTTTCTTTTAAAATGACAGTATCTCATCTCTTTTTTCAACCTAGAAAAATCTGACCAATCTTTCACACACACACACACACACACACACACACACACACACACACACACCAGATCTCTTATTTTTGGTACATATCTATAAAGTTAGAACAAAACAGAAATGATCCTATGGATTTTTCCCATCTTAGTGTCACTTGGACATGCTGAGTTTAGAATAGTCAATACTTAGCAGCAAATTATATTATTTTTCTGTTGCAAGATTTAGCATTGTGTGCATTGGCTTTCTGCATCTATAAAACTGATGAACAGACACACTCCACATTTTTATTTCTCCCAGTTCTTCTTCAGTAGTATGGACTCTCTTTATATATACATCCAATTTGGAGGATGCACAATGTGGTTTTAAGCTACAGACTGATACAACTTAGCTTTTCTATCATTTTACTCAGACGTGGGTTCCTCCCGGTTCGGACTGGTTCGCCTGAACCAGTAGCAACCCGCTGGTGAGTCACGATGATGTCACGGATCCGGTTCGGTCGGTGCCGGTCTGTGGACGCCGCCATCTTTTTTTTTTTGAATTTTTTTTAAATTTTTTTAAATTTATTTTTTTCTGAATTTTTTTCTGGGTTTTTTTCTTCTGTGCATGTGCAGAAGCAGAGTTTCCAGCACTGCACATGCATTGCCATATTGTTTTCAGCTTTTTTGGGGGGGGGATTTTTTTGATTTTTTTTTTGCACTGCGCATGCGCACACATGCTTCGCGTGCGGGCGCCCACGCAGTGCGGGAGGAAGCGAATCGTCAGCGAGATAAGTTAGAACCCATCCCTGATTTAACTTCATGAATAAAGATTATTTTTCTGTTTTCTTTCAAATAATAACCAGCCTCTACAGTTTTTTCTACAAACAAGTTTTGTTTAGAGATGAAGTTTTTCTTAAAACTTCATCTCTAAACATTATTTCCCCTGTGCAAAGCTACCGGTACCTGCTCCAATATTTTAGTCCCTAATCAGAGGACACTTTTCTGAATGCTGGTTTACATTCAATAAATCTAAATGTAATATTGCATCTACTTGATTATGGAATTTTTATAATGCTTTCATTTTGCTTAGTATATAAGAATGTGGGTACTGATTAAGTTTCTGAAAAAGAGGCCTTGTCGTTTAGAGCATTGTTAACTGTCGCTAATGAAAAATAATTCTCTTGGGCATCATCTTTCTGAGTTGCATGTCCTGAAGTGAAATGTGGCATTGAAAAGTGGATTTTAAACCGAATTGCTGCAAAACGTGGCTTACATCAGATTCCAGGGAATTGTGGTTTATGAATCTATTTCTTTTTAGCAACCACAAAATTCATCATATTAACAAAGCTAAATTGAAGAGTTACAATAATACAAACTCCACTGAGAAATAGTGTACATAATCTTTATGGAAACATGACTAATATTCATCAGCTATTTCTTTAGTGGCTGTTCTAGATATGAAGGATTTGCTTAACAAGCTTGGCAGCTGCATGTTATCTACACAGAGCACGCAATCGCTTGGAGTTTGTTCTGAATTCAGCCTGAGTCCCAAAATACAGAATTGTGTTTGTAATCCAAGAAAAAGTTAAGCTAAGATTCAGGAAAAGAGAACTTGCAATTACTTCCATCTGCTGCTTCCCTTTTCCATTAGCTTTTATATAAATTGATTTTGCAACAGGGACTAGAAGAGTTAAATTATATTATTTACACTGAAAATTTCATTTTAACCCATTAAATTGGAATTGGAATTCACCTAAGAACAGAAGATCTATGACAGATTGGAAGTTCCTAATAGCATTCTCAACACTTACATGAATAGACAGTTGACAGTAAAATATTACTGTATTTTTTAAAAAACTCAGGAGCTGCCATGGTTTGTGCAAATGTAAATCTAATGGCCATCCTGTTCTGTGTATTCATAAAATGAGGATTTTTATTTGTAGGGGTATTGGTTAGAAAGTCTAAGTCTAAGACTTCATATCTCCTTCCTTAATCAGACATAAAACATCTATGTATTGCTTATAATTACTTGAGCCATGCTATCTGTAAGCATAGTTTTGTAGGAGTTGGAAGGGCATGGTTTGAGGTTTGGGTGGCATGGCTATGGTATGGCATGGTATGCCATAGTCAAGGTTGATATAGATTTTTAAAATCATTTGTTGAATGTGCCACAATGAGGATTTGGAAGAGATATAAAGTAAGTTAGACTCCTAAAATTCCTTTAGGCTTATCACCCCAAGAATCCTTTTGTAGAAGAGAAATGATAGCTACACTAACTTGGCTGACCTATGCTGATTTATTTTCTCTGAAAGGAGAACCTAAATTAAAAATAGAGGAGAGCTGGAAAGTGATAGTTACATTTGTCAATGGTTTACCTACCCTCAGTTGACAGGGAGATTTAAACTGGATAAGAAGAATTCTGTTTTTATGAATGAGAAAACTGACTTTGAATTGGATTTATGTAGCTGGCAAGCATGTTATTGCTAAGATGTATAAATTACTATTGAAAATGAATATGGAAGATGAATATATCAAAGATTATATGATTAAACGGGCAAAAATATTGGATACAACATAATGCTTGATCAATGGGAAAATATGAGGAGTAAAGGGCTGAAATTTACATTGAATTTATTATTTGAAAGAAAATCTTTATCAGATGATGTATCATTGATATTTAAATACTTGGATAAATTGTCAAAGATCTATAAGGGTGTGTCAAATGTATGTTGAAAATGTAAGAAAATTGGAGGTACCTTAGCATCATAATGTAAGAAAGCTAAGAAATATGGGGATGAGATCTATATTTTCATTCAGAGACTTCTCAAATTGAATCAAACAATTGAAAGCAGAACTTTTTCTTCCAGGTTTAATGGAGAAACAAACTGGGGGGAAAAATGGAACTTTGTTCTTATACATAACAGCAGTTATCTATGTTTTCTTTATGCATAGAGATGGGAGGACACACAAATACCAACAATGAAAGAATGGATGGTGACGTTAATGGAGTTGGCAGAGATGGTGAAATTGACTGCTTTGATTAAAAAGAAGACTGTCTAGCTTAGTGTCTATTTAGAATTCACTTTTGGAATTGTTTGTTTGAAAGAAATGAAATTTTAACCTTGGGATTTGATCACTAGAACTGTTTATGACTACAAAAGTACTGTGTGCTTTGCATTGCTCTAGTTCAAAGGATCATTGTATTTTATGCTGTATCTGTACCAAAGGAAATCACAGGTTACTCTTTTCTATAGCTTTTTCCTTTCTTGTCTGCACTCCACTATTTTTTCCTTGACCCCCCTCCCTTTTCTTTTTCTGACTTTTTTCTTTGTTCTTTTGTGTTGTACATTCTTTTGAAATTTAATACAGTTTTGTGAAAAAAGAATAGTTTTGACTTCCAGTTGACGTCGCGGCAATTTCAAACACAGAGGAACCGGGCTCCATGTTCCCTGTGCTGAGCTGTTCCTGTTTGTGGGCTCTGGAGAAAGCCTAAGCCGCCCTGAAGGGGGGTGAAGCAAAGGGGGGGGCGCCCTGTGAGGTCGGGGAGAGTCGCAGCTCTCCTGTCTGGCCCGGGGGCTTTTTTTCCCCTCTCAGCCACGGCAAGAAGAAGAAGCCTAAAGATGGCCGCTACAAAGCTGGGACAACCGATGAACAACAGCTAAGACTGGTGCAGGAGAGAAGAAGGTGAGCCATGGTGGAACTGGGGGAAAGGATCTTTCTTTGTTTTAAATTACCCCAAGAAACAATTCAGAACTATTTGCCCAAAACTATGTGTTAAACCTTTTGGGGCGTGTTGAAGAAATGCCCAACCAGAAATGAAAGCTGCTGGAGAATAAACAATAGATTTTGAAATAAACAGAAAAAGGGACTCCTAAAATGGGAAGAAGTGGTACTAGGAAGGCATTTTTTGAAATATTGGAATTATCTATAGACAAAACTTACTCTGCTTATATATTCGAATAATTCAAGCAACAACAGACTAGTGAACTGAAATCCAAGTGGAGAGTGCTACCTGCTGACAAAAAGGAAACTTACAAGGAAGCAATTGGGTATTTTTGATAACCTCTGGGTGTATGTTAACCTATGAAATACAAAGAAGTGGGACCAATTTACTCCTTGTAGGGGAGCTTAAAGACTAAATAAATAGTTTTTGAAGAGTTGGATGAAAATGAACATGCTTTAAAAAATAAAATAAG
>QLTV01001816.1:3275916-3286644 GCA_003457575.1 Thermophis baileyi
ATGGATGGATGTCTCCATATTTTTTTTTTATCGTTGTTTTGAGTTGTCTTCACACTCTCAACTTTTTTTTGTTCTGTTCTCTTTTTTTTTTTTAGGAAAGTGACTTGATTAGAAGTAAGACAGGAAAGAAAGAAAAAGCCTTTTCATATAGGGTGACATACTTAATAGCTAGAGTAAGTGATAGAAATAAAGGGAATATTAATGTATACATTTTTATTTGATAAAATGAAAGTAACAATGAGAAATAGGTGGAATATTTGAAATAATGATAGATTGTAACCTAATACGGATGTGTATTGTTATTAGAAATACATAAGTTGATTGAATGTAATAATAATGTTTAATATGATTAGTTTTATTTGTATGAGAATATATGGTGCCCAGGTGCCACACTGTTCACGCATTGATTTGACATTTTTATAAAAATAAAAAAATAAAAAAACTTTAAAAGAAAAAAGAATAGTTTTGTAGGACCTGAGAACCCAGAACGCTGTCAGAAGCTACAAGGTCTCCATGTGAAAATTGAAGATTGCAACAATTGTACTCTGGAAAACAAAGTGGGAACAACCAATGTTCATTAAGATCAACAGAATACGGAGGAGAAATACTGTAATATGACATGTATTTTGACATTATGTACCCCCCTCATGATACCTATATTGGCACAAAAGGCAGGGTTTTGTCTTAATATTTGTGTGCTCAGGGGGCGTGTGATGGTTCAGCAGCTAAAGATGCTGAGCTTGACCGCTGGAAAGCTGACAGCCATGGTTCAAGATCTGAGCACCGCATGACGCTGTGAGCTCCCGTTACTTCCCCAGATCCTCCAACCTAGCAGTTTGAAAGCATGCGAATGAGAGTAGATAAATAGGTACCACTTCAGTAGGAAGGCAACAGTGTTCCATGTGCCTCAGAGTATAGTCATGCTGGCCACATGATCACAGAAGGGTGTTCAGACAATACTGGCTTCCTCGGCTAAGAAATGGAGATGAGCACTGCTCCCTAGAATTGGACATGACTGGACAAGAGAAACCTTTATCTTTAATTTATATGACCTTTTAAAAAAATCTTGGTTTGGTGCAAATGCCCTCGACAGTATTATACTGAGAAAAAAATCCAGTATGGAATATGAGTATCCATCCGTTTTTCTGCACTGGAATTTGGTATTTGAAGACTTCGTAATAGGAAGTTCCATTCAATATGTGGTGGTTCTCAATATTTGAATGCCTTCCACCTCATTATCTGCTTTAGCATTAAATAACCCCACTCTGTTGAATGATAAGTCGTCTACTTTGTACCATGTCTCATTTAAGACTAATGTTTGAAGAGTAAAGTGAAATATGGCACTGTACAATGAAGCTTGACTAGTATGTTCAATCATCAGCATATTGTTGGAGAATAGTTGTTCTCCAACAAGGACTCCAAGGATTTAGGATCCATTATAAAGCTGATGTCATGATTGCAGATAATAGATTTGGGAGTTTTGCTAGCAGTAATCCCAAAGCAGATTCATGAAGGTCTTGAAGAACTGCTTTAGCAGGTCTGCTTAGTTAAACATTAGCAATAGGGACAAGAGTCTATTTATCAAATGTTTTTCTGAGTCATAATAAGCATAGGAAGTTAATGTACTACCACCTTAAATATCTCTGCAGAATTATTATTCCAAGAGAAATAAAATATCAGGGCTACAGGAAAAAAAGGGAATAGAGAAAGAACTTCCAAAATTAGTTGTATCATTTTGTCCTTCTCTTGTCAATGAAAAGCATATAAAGAAGACAGGAGCTTATCAATAACTTGTATAAGAGGTCTTAAAGCTAAAAAAAAAAAAACCCTTCCTCAAGTGACAAAGCTGCAGCAGTTTTGAGAAACAGATAATACCTAACTTACTTTTAAAGGATGCATGATGAAGGAGTACGGCTGGTTCATTTGTAGACTAATAAAGATTCAAGTGTTCATTGTCTAACCCACCCTGGAGAATAACACCCCGTCCCATTGTTCAAATTTGAGCCTCCTCATTGTTATAATGGAAGACTATGAGAAAAGACATAAAGTTCCTACCCTAATCTAAAGAGATATACTTTTATTCTAAAGGAGAAATAATTCCCTTGTTGGAATTCATTTTAAGACTCCTACTTTTATCTTTGTAAAACTTGCTTGTGAGATTTGTCCTTGGGAAAAAAGATTTACTTTTGGTTTAGGCAGCTGCCAACAGCCTGTGAGGAGCAATTTTTAATGTTAAATTTTTGGAGCATAACAAAAACCTTACTTCTAGAATACAATGAGACTCCATGGCTAATATACAGAGATTGTGGAAAACTCCTTATTCCTACAGCAACCTTTATCAACCTTCTATTAGCAACAGGGTCTACAAGTCTTACTTTTCTCTCCCTGATGTCGTGCCACATAAATAATAGGAAAGTCTGAATGATTTTGTAATGGAGTATGGAAGAAGAGTACAATCCTGCAGTTGTCTTCTAAATTTCATTTTCTGTAAGTGAATAACATCTGATAAAGATATAGAGACAGAGATTTACAGAAAACAGCTTTTTTCAGTAGGAAAACAGCTTTTTTTTTTTACAACATTACAGTATGCCCTGGCACTCCCAATTTTATTTTCTGCATTATACTGCTGGTCTTGTCTCATTCTTGTATTAGAATAGAATAGAACAGAACAGAATAGAATAGCATAGAATAGAATAGAATTTTTTATTGGCTAAGTGTGATTGGACACACAAGGAATTTGTCTTGGTGCATATGCTCTCTGTGTACATAAAAGAAAAGATACGTTCGTCAAGAATCATAAGGTACAACACTTAATGATAGTCCGGGTACAAATAAGCAATCAAATCATATTAGGAACCAGTCAATGTAAATCGTAAGGATACAAGCAACAAGTTACAGTCATACAATCATTAGTGGGAGGAGATGGGTGATGGGAACAATGAGAAGATTAATAGTAGTAAATAGACTTAGTAAATAGTTTGACAGTGTTGAGGGAATTATTTGTTTAGCAGAGTGATGGCGTTCGGGAAAAAACTGTTCTTGTGTCTAGTTGTTCTGGTATGCAGTGCTCTATAGCGTCGTTTTGAGGGTAGGAGTTGAAACAGTTTGTGTCCAGGATGTGAGGGATGTGAGCAATCTAACCCACAGTTTTCCATATCACAAAATCCTTGGAAGTAAAAGAAGAAAGTGATGGAACTTAGGGCAACACAAGGGTTGGATTCCTCTAGGGCAGTGATGGCTAACCTTTTTCTCGTTGTGTGCCGAAAGCGCGCGTGCACGCGACAGCGCGCGTGCGAGACCCATAATGCAATGCAATGCAACCCTGGGACCAAAACAGGGCCGCGCAGGGGGGCACATCTCTCACGCCACGTTTTGGGTGTAGCCTCCTGGGACCCAAAATGGGCTGTGCGGGGGGGGTGTGATGCACCCCCCAGGGCCCGTTTTGGGCCTAGCAGGCCTCCCTGCAGCCTCCTGGGACCAAAAATGGGCCGCGGGGGGCACCACACACCCCCTGCACTCCCCCCACCACCGCGCATGCACGTGACCCCCGTGCATGCGCATGCATCTCCCGCATTCACCCCGCCCTCCGCTCATGCGTGGCAGATACCCGAAAATCATCTGGCCGGCAGGAGGTGCGCGTGCATGCGCGGTGGAGCTGAGCTGGGCGACAGCTCGCATGCCCGCAGAGAGGGCTCTGCGTGCCACCTGTGGCACGTATGCCATAGGTTCGCTATCACGGCTCTAGGGGTGCTAGGAAGAAAGGGATATTTTTTGACAAATATTCCTATGCTTCTTCCCTCTCTCTTCCTGGCTTCATAGCTGGAGAGCTTGGAAGAAAAGTATTAATTTTCATAGAAAAGTCCATTCTGAGACTCCAAAATTCTAATAACAATTCAGACCTTCCTAGAGTGGTTCATGAGAGCTTTCCTTTCAATGACCCCTGTATGTTTCTGAAATCACTTGTTCTGATTTGAGTTACAGAATTTATTTAAAGCATAAGTTCCATGTCCTTTGCTGTAAACATACTGTACAGTAGCTACTCATACACACAGAGAGAACACAGCTATACATAAAAACTTAATAAATACTTTAATTAAAAGTATATAATTTTGAGACTTTCAGAGGAAAATTCCTAAGTGAATAGCTAATAATAATAGTCTCCGTCTACCTTGTTACATCTCAGTGGTACATTCCTCTCAGATACTTCATTATTTTACATAATCAGTGCTTTCTCTTTTTTCACTGTTCTTTATCTCCACTCCTGTCTCATTCAAAGAATTTAGAAATTAATTTACACAAAAATCCCCATATGATACATGTAGGTCTACAGCAATTTTCACCTACCCTGTTTCCCCCAAAATAAGACATCCCCTGATAATAAGCCCAATCGGGCTTTTGAGTGCATGGCAATAAGGCCAAGCGCTTATTTCAGGGTTCAAAAAAATATAAGACAGGGTCTTATTTTCGGGGAAACACGGTACTTAATCCGTTTATTTATACAATCCTGTATTATCAAATATATGAGGATGTTTAAAAATTGTATTAGTAGGATGACTACTGTATATTGGTTCCAAATGAGAAATGGAGAAAAAGGGATGTGAAAATAAAAATAAAAATAAAATATTGACCCAATTTTATTAACCACACTGAGAATAGTGGAGAGAGGAAGATGAAGAAGTGCAAGAATTGTGGTATATTTGTGAAAAAGAAAGCTTCTTTAAATCAGTTTATTCTTCAGTTAAGAAGCAGATGAGAGCTCTCTCTCTCCAGCACATATTCCATCAGAAAAGCAGGATTTTCCAGTATGGCAACATATAACAAGCAATGCTAAGACCATTTTCTCGCTACTGAATTAAACCAGGAATTAAAGAGTCTGAATTATCCATCTAGTGACGGCAACAGACAAATCAACAGAGCCAGATCTATCCTGAGAGAGGGTCTATCATTGGTTCTCATCCACAAATCATAGCTCAAGCCACTCAAACACATTTTTAATAACTTATAGCCCATCCTGGACAACAACGCTTCACTTTCTCAAACATGGATAAAGGTGTGGCGCAGCAGAACCAGTTCTTAAACATTTAGCAGCACACCATTGCATACTTTAGATGGTTTCAAGCAATCTCACAAAACACAATGGGTTTTTGACATATGACAATTGTTAATAGAGTAGCCCCACCTCACCCTAACTTATGTCCTACTTCAAGTCATTTAAGTCCTACATTAAGCCCTACTAGGCATCTGATGAAGTGAGTTCCACTCATAAAAGGGTTAGAAAAGGTGCTATGAAATTTCTTTTGATATGTCACTCTAGACTCATACAGCTCCCTTCCTTCAATGCTTCACTAATGACTTAGAATACTTTGTAGAATCATCCAACCACAGCTCAGATTATATAAACCTTGCTACTGTTATATCAACACAATAATGATGTTAGCTCTTCAAGGTAGGCAAGGTTAAAAAAAAAACAGGCCCAAGAGGGTTTCAAAAATGATCTTTATTGGAATAGCATACGAAAATCAAGCCCAGAGTTTTTTCTCTGCCTCATCTTCAGCAAAACAAATCAAAGCAGGTTTAATTACAAGTTTTTCTCACACTTTCCTTTTTTCATGACTGAGTAATATTTTCCAAGGCCAAATCTCCATTTCTTCGTAGCTGATATTGTGAGACTCTACAAGTCACTAGGGGAGGAAATATCTCCTACTAGGACTTAATGGCATAGTAGAGAGAATGTGAAAGATACCTAATTTTTTTTTAATCTATAAAACTTAATCACTATGTGTAAGGTAGTTTTTCCTCAATTTATCTTATCCTTCCAGTGTATCTCAGTACAGTCTCATCATTTTTTTTGTGGGTATAAATGAAGTGCATATTGTGTGGAAACCCACACTTCATTCATGCTCCGAGAAGTGCTCAAAATTTATTAACAATAATTTAACTATGAGTAACTGAGCATTCAAGTGTCTCCTTTCTGTGCTAATGGTTATGATGTGTGTGCTTCCCGTGAATTCTGGTTAAACAATTAAAAATTATGCAGTTATTTATGAATCCTCAAGAGTTTAGGAAGTGGACACTTATGGGTTTGGAAGCAATAAGGATAAGGAGGGATAGAAATAAGTACTTCGGCATATCAGTAATTACAAAATTGGCATTTCACTTTACAGGCACTATGAAGAAAGAAGCAAAAGAAATGCAATTAGAAAACCAAGGCAATTGCTAGAAATAAAAATGGAGAGAGGTTAATGAAGAAACTGTCTCAAACTATAATTCAGGCAGATTGTTGTTGAGAGAGTACTTTTAGAAAACAGTGGGTGGTATCAGTGAAAAATGTGACATGATAGCAATGGGAATTCAATTTGAGAAACATTGCTAGATTCCCCATCTGCACTTCCGTTAAAGAAAACCCATTTTAAGTCTGTTGATGAAGACAAACATAAACTTGTGCAATTCAGAAAAAAAACATATGTGCAGGGGCCAAATACCCCTTTGAATGAATTCAAATAGGAATATTTTCCCCTTTCCTGGCAAGAATTTTTGGAGAGTGTATCATTAATAAATCTTTATCTATTATAAAATTAGAATGATGTTCCACTCTGAAATATTGTAGCATAACAGCAATACTCAGCTTTTTCTCCAATTTAATATAGTATTTTTACAACATATATAGTGAGATATTAAAGTTGCTTGTTCATATGTGTGTCTCATAGCTACCAGATGTTGCCATGCTGCAAGAAGCTGGAGAGTTATGGATAAGGAGAATGTCAAAAATGATTGACTTAAAACATAACATTGGTTTATAAGTTTTCTAAATTCAGTTATCCAGCACCATTTCCCCCTTTCTGAAAGTATAAAAAGCAGAGCCGAGAAGGCAGAATATACAAAGGTTAGATGTTAGGCTGTGTAGACAAAATGGCGGAAAGAACAAGTACATAACAGAAATTATTTAAAAATATCAATACACTCTGAAGAGTTTCCTCTGAGGCATGGGTAAATATGATGTTACTCTCACTAAGAAAATAATTTACTAATTTACTAAAATTCTCTGAAAGTGAGTTCTTTGAATGACTCATACATAAGCAAGGTCTGTTGGCTCTCCAACACTTTGTGACAATCTGTTGAGCAACCAATAAAATTGTGACTCAATTGAAATGTATCAGTGGGAGCCCATTTTATATGGCAGTATCTCTAGCTGAGCTCTTTGTAGCAGGGGCTGCATCCAGTCCTTTCCAGATGTGTTGGATTCCTGGATTCTCACAGTTCCTTGTGAGGCTTTGCTAATCTGGAAAACATCAATTTGCCTATTCCTCTACTATGGATTGAGATGTAAAATGAACTTTGAGTCAGTAAAATCCTGTTTAAATGTGTCAGTGAGGGCTGGTAGGTTAAAATTGTTCCGACATTTGAAATTCCATTAAACAGACAGAGTGGGGAGGGAGGGGGGGGGGAAGAGAGATGTTTAAAGGTGGACACATGGGAGACACCTGTCATGTCCTCAGAACAGGACTTTGGGATAGGGATTGATGGTATTACTCAGAAAAAGCCCTAAATGCAGCAGGCACAGCTTATTTCATTTCAGAATCAATGCAATAATACAACTTATTTACTTGAAGTAAAGGGCAACATTGCCTTCCCCACCCACACAGCCATTAGTCCAAATATTAAATTCACCGAGCTGTTTTACTGTGGCTGATATATGTAAAACCTAGCAAAGACAAGAAAAATCATACTTAATTCCAGTTCGCTTGATGTTATTGTACATTCATACTCACCTTTAACAAGCATCGAACATCAGGTAGATGTTTCAGAGCATTGGTGGGGAGGGTTTAAACCAGGTATATTTGCACTCAAAAGGAAGGGAAGGAAAGGGAAAAGGAAAGGTGGAGAAAGGGAAGAGATCTAGTCTCTTGATGCCTGAAGAAACTAAAATCCTCCTTATTTGAAAATCCACTGAATAGAGATTATGTATTCCTCAAGCAGTCCATTACTCTGTCAACATTTTTAGAATATCACGATACTGGCAACTCACCTTTTAATGTAGCCTGCTCAAATCCAGCTGTTCCACACCAGCAATGTAACTCACAACCCATTAATGTGCGCAATATAAAAAAATATGGGAAACATGAGAAGTTTTTTCCCTCTCTCTCCACCCCCCAAGTTATAGCAATTAAAAATATATTAAAACATAAACTTCAAAAATGCATTCAATTTAAATATCAGAAAGGAGAAAAAATAATTAAGCGATAAAATATCAGCAGGGCAGCTATTATAAGAATTCCTCTGGGACTTTTCCGAGGTTTCTAATCCCAGCTATAAACAAGATGAAAACAAATGCCAATGCTTAAGTATTGCATGTGTGTGTGTGTGTGTGTGGATGTTTAATAACTATGATGACAGATGAAGGAACACTTGAATGTCTAGAATGGTAATGGCAGAATGAACTGTTCTCCTAATAAGGAAGGCTAACACAATATATTGACTGTAGTAGGATATTAAAACACTGGTTTAGGAGTGGACATATTCTCATTTAGCCATGAAACTTGCTGGATGACTTTGGCTAGTCATGATTTCTCAGACTAATCAACTTCACAAGATTTTATTTATATACCATGAGTGAGTGTTGATGAGCTTAGTGTCAGCACTTACAGATTTTCTTCATGATAATCCCTCCCTAACATGGTCCCTCAGGTCTTCCATTGCCACTGCAATCTACCCACCTTGCCATTGGTCTTCCTATTCTTCTCTTCCCTTCCATCTTGCACAACATTAGAGCCTTCTCCAGAGGGCTGGGTACTCTCCCATACATGATATGGGAACATCAGTAGTTCTACTGGCATAGAGTGCTGGACCAATAACCAGAAGAAAAGTCATGAGTTACTTTAGGAAAGGAGGGGTATAAATGCTATAACTCAGGGGTGTCAAACTCGCAATGACACGTTGTCTTCATGTGACGTATCATGACTTTTCCCCCTTCGCTAAAACGGGTGGGCGTGGCCAGCGCATGACACATCCAGCCTGCGAGTTTGACACCCCTGCTACAACTGTTTGAAGCTTCAACAAACAGCTTTTAAAAGCATTTGAGGGTTCAAAATATTGCAAAGTACCTTCATAAAGCATCTTGATAATTATATCCTGACAACACAAATTATGCTACCTTATTAAGACCCAGCCAACTCAACTACCACACCCTTTCACACACCTTTAACAAATTCAAGGAAAACCCCTGAATTTAAGGAAAGAAAAAATATAAATGCTAGGACTGTTTGAAGCCTCTTTGAAGGAGACTTCAAAATGATGCAAAGTACCTTCTTAAGTACTATCTTCATGTTGTCTCAACTACCTCACTCTTCCACACATAATAAATATACACAAAAAAAGAAGCAAATATGTTTATGATACCTCAGATTATTTTAGATTAGAAGGAAGCATTCATAATATAGTGAAACACATTTATTGTAATAGAATTTGCTTCCAATTAATAGGCATGGGATTATAGCCTTAATCTCTTTTATTCTGATTCAACACATCTACAGAAAAAGCTTTCCCACATACCTGTTTTCTATTACAAATGCAGATAAGGAGTCTCCATTCTGTCTTTAATATCCAATGAAAAGCACACTTTTCCCACAAAAAAAGCATGGAGAACTTGTGGCCTTTTATACAGTATGTTACTGAACTACAGATCCAAGCATTTCCAGTTCCATAATTAATTTCAAAAGACACTTATTTAGTTTTTAAAGATTGCTGCAGCTGAGTACCAAATCAGGAGATTTCTGTTGATTACTTTGAAAAGTTTTATTCTTCAAGTTAATATAAGAGCTATATACTTACAAAGGGGATAGTCAGATGCCTACTAAATTTAAATCTTTCATTCTTTTACACATGCTCTTTTTACCACAAAAATTAATTGGTTTACATATCATCAGGCCTCCTTTTCAGCCCAGAACCTGAGAGATTAACAGACCCATTATCTCTTGATGGAGTTAGAGACCAGTCATTGCAGAATGCCAAGATGTCTGACTGCCTTCGCAGTGTTTATTGTTTATATACAGTTTTACAAGCAGCAAAAGGTAACAAAGAGCAACAGCATTTTCATTGGTGAATTCTCCTTGCCAATCCTTAAGAACATCCTACATCCTGTTAATACAACCTAGATGAGATCACGTACCAGCCAGAGATAGTGTCCTGCTTCATCCAGGCAATATGAACGGGGTGAAATCATGGGAACTGAGTGAGATCATGTAGGTACTTGAGGCCCTTCTGAGGTAGGCAGTTTGCTGCACATAACCTCCAAATGACCTCCATCTCTACAATCTTTTTAGTTGTGATGGAATGTGCATCTGGAGAATCAGTGGATAAAAGTTCTGGCAGCAGATACCTTTCCAAGAGGCCTGGATTAAGAGTCTGCAAAATTCCAAGCTAGATGGGAGATGAGACTGGATGGGTAAGGGGTGGGTAAGAGGTTCAGGTTAGCCACACACATCTCCCAGGATACATCCAGTAGGTTAGAAGGTTACAGCTTTAGTTGGACAAAATTCTGTTTTATTCTGCAAATAAAGAATTGGGCTCAATAGGATTTTGCTATGGCTAGGCTTGTGCCTGATTTAATTAAACTTTGTCCACCAGTGGTTTCATTCAAAAGTAGAACATCCAACTGTGATGAACAATTTTATGACTAGCACTGGTAGATTAGATTAGATTAACAGAGTTGGAAGGGACCTTGTAGGTCAT
>QLTV01001816.1:3290540-3320367 GCA_003457575.1 Thermophis baileyi
TACTTATAAAGCATCAACTATTTTCTAAGCATTGCAAATACTAAAGGACAAGCCATACCTGCCTCCATGATCACAACACAACGGGTATAAAATAAAAAGGGCAGCCACTGGACAGGGTAACACTAAGGCAAAATAATTAGTTTAACATAACCCTTCTGTTTTAGAGTAACATTTGAAATACAGACAACATCTAATAATACTGGATCACTCATTACAGGTAGTCCTCGACTTACAATAGTTCCTTTAGTGATCGTTCAAAGTTACAAAGGCACTGAAAAAAGTGACTTATGACCGGTTTTAACACTTACGACCGTTCCAGCATCTCCATGGTCACATGATCAAAATTCAGATGCTTGACAATTGGTTCATATTTATGACAGTTGCAGTGTCCAGGGGTCATGTGATCACCTTTTGCGACCTTCTGACAAGCAAAGTCAACGGGAAAGCCAGGTTCACTTAACAACCATGTTACTAACTTAACAACTGCAGTGATTCAGTTAAAAACTGTGGCAAGAAAGGTCATAAAATGGGGCAAAACTCACTTAGCAACATACATTTTGGGGTCAATTGTGGTCGTAACCGGAGGACTACCTGTACAGTGAGAAAGAAATTAAGGGATGACAATCCACATAATTGCTGCACTTTGAGGAGTGCACCAACTAGAGTAAAACAGGCTAAGGGGAAATTAACTGCTGAGAAAGAGTAAAAATGCAACTCTATTTTTGAAGCACGAAAGGACAAGCCAAGCATCATAACATTTCTCTTAAAGCAAGCAAATTGTCAAACAAACATATTCTTTGAACCAGTAATCTTAAACCCAAATCTTCTAGGTCAGAGTTTTCCAAACTGTGAGGTGAACACTTCCCTTAGAAAAGTGCAGATAGCGTCCAGAGGAGGCATGTGAGGAACCTTTCAGTTACAAGGTTACAATCAATCCACTTTTCCCAAAGTTTCATTATATTGTTTGTGTCGTTAACTTTGTATTCATTATGGTATTTGGATTTTTAGAGGAGGTGTATACATTAAGATTACACTAAAGATAGATGTGATAGCAAAAAGCCCTGCTCGTATTTACATTACCAGTATATTGTAGCTATATGAAAATGGATGAAAACTCCCTTTCACCAGTTTGAGTTACTTATAAAGTAATGAAGGCAGGATAAAAATCTAATATATCAATAAAATTACATTTCATTGTGGTTTCCCATCGAGTATTTACAACGATTAGTAACTAATGACTTTGTAGACATGTCTTCCATTACCTCTTTCTTTTCTTTTCTTTTCTTTTCTTTTCTTTTCTTTTTACTTTCCAGTCCATAATTCCTTTGTGATCTCCACTTGTTCATTGTTGAAGCTATGGTCAGAATAAAAATGCCTGTCATGAATCTGAACAAACTAATTCCATCAAAGGTTAAATTATAAAAAAAATCAAACTTAGAATCTGGATTTATAAATGACAAATGTGTCCCTTTTTTAAAAAAAAAATGCTCCTCGGGGACATTCGGAGGCATTCAGTACAAATGCACTAGCTGGCATCTTAGACATCAAAAACTATAGTATGGCCTAGCTTTTTGTGAAGAAAGAAAGAAATGAGGTAACAGTTATGGGAAGGCTCCAAAAGGGACCAATTTATATTCCAGCACCTGCCAGGGAAAAACAAAACAAAGAAAACCTGTATGCTTTTATACATTGCGATATATTAGCTAAATATTAAAACCGACCAAGTATCAAGTGAAGTGTTGCAGTCTAATAATATCTGCAAGCTTTTGAGATGAGCATATTTGTACAGTAAACCACCTGAGATAACTGCACTGATAATTCATACTACTTTTATAGAAATTTTTAATTCATCAAGTGGATGTTTTTATGAAGACTGGGATGAATGCATTAAATTCAAATACATCATAAATTGCCATACTAACACATACATTTTCTCAAAGTGGGGGGCTGGTAAGTTAAATCAAACTCAAGGAGCAAAAATCTGTCTTCCCTGCAGACCAAATATCAAAGGTTCCTGGTGGCTGCGCCTTCTTGATTTTTTTTGTTTCTTATTTACTCTTGAGACTGATCTGACTGGCTTATCATTAGCAATAGCTAACCAGTCTGCCAATGTCTATCAAAGGCTGAGACATTTTGCAAGCCAGCCCTTATTGATATATAATGCTACATGAATCAAAAGCGAAGGAAAGAACAATTTGTCATTTTAACAGCCAGGTTTCCAATTAGCCTTTTTAACTATTATTTCCTGCATATGCCATGCATTTTTATTACTCAATACATTTTAATTGAATATCACAAATACTCAAAGGATTTGATGCTAATCCCCCTTCCTTTTTGTTTTTAATTTAATCAAAGACAATGACTTCTATTGCGTACTAAGCAGAAGCCTGAAAGAAGACAAAGGCTGCTTTTTTGCTTTTTTTTTTTTTTTTTTTTTTTTTTTTTTTTTTTTTTCCTGTTGATGCCTTATTTTGTGCCTTACTCTGCCTATGAGTTGAGAATCAGGGATGGACAGCATCCCACTCTTTCAGTCATTTCCCCATGTCTTCACAGGCATGTTCACCTTTGATCCCAAAGATAGCATATAAAGAGACTCATAGTTGGTAATCAGCAGGGGTGGGTTCCAACTTACCTTGCTGCCGGTTTGCTCCCTCCCGCGCCGCATGGGTGCGTCTCGTGGGCACGCGCACGCTTTGCGCATGCGCATGCACACTATATTTTTGACTCTGGTGATGACCCCACTGTTGATTATAACTATGCTTTAAACTTCATGAGACAATAATACTGTGCCATGTATGGCACTTCCTCCTCATACTGCTGTATATATTGTGTGATGAATCTAGGCACATCTCCAATGCTACCATAGTGTGACTTCTACTTAGGATAGCCAGTTTGCCAGCACAGATCTCATGTTATCACTTGTAGCAAATCTTAGTTGCCCAGAAGATAATAGCTACTTTTTAAATTCTACAAGGAGCCTATTGATTATTATTATCAATATGCTATGGCTACTTTCTGGTTTGATGTTTCAAATCCAAAACATGTAAACATCTGGAGTGAGCTCTCCCATACATTCCTCCTTCCACTAAACAGTCTCAGTTTGTCCAGAAATTGGGTATAATGTTAAAAAAAATGTACTGTAAAAATGAGCAATAAAAGGATTGTATAAAGTTAAAATAGCTGAATACAGGAAGGGGAAGGAAGGTCTCCATGAGATTAAGCAAACATGAGTGATCATTGAGTTGGAACCAATCATAAAAGGAAAAAGACAGGAAGACCTGTCCACACCTTGCCCATCTATTATACACTTGACTTCCTACACAAGGAAAGGACAAGAAGCAAGAGAATGACTGGTAAGGTCTCCCATTGGCCTTAGTCCAGATTGACCATCACGTCAGTGCCAATATTAACCCACTGCAATCTGCACAGGAATTCCTGAAGGTTTTTTTTTATTTTCTTTTTATAAAAAAAACTGGAGACAAGCAGTTTAAGCTGCCATGTGACTAAATCCTAAGAAGGATTCAAGGAAATGGGATATGGTAACATGATTTTATCCATATTTGTGGAATTTATATTAAAATTAAGAACAGTCAATATTTTGTCCCATACACTTTTAGATAAATGCTGGATGCTAAAGAGAGTATACAAGAAACTCCCTTTCTTCATAGCTATGGTGGAGACATTACTTTATATCTTTGGACAATACTTTAGACCAGCGGTTCTCAACCTGTGGGTCGCGACCCCTTTGGGGGTCGAACGACCATTTCACAGGGGTCGCCGCGCGCGTTAGCCCGCCATCTTGGTGACACCGTTACTCGCAGGGGTGAAATGCTCCCGCTTCAGCCGTGCCTGCGGGTCGTCAGATAGCCGGTAGCGACAGAAGCGGGAGACTTCACCCACCCGCCTGGACGCCGCCATTTGGGTTCTTTTACCTTCTGCGCATGCGCAGAACGCTTTGCGCATGCGCAGAGGGTAAAAGAACCCAAATGGCGGCGTCCGGGTGAAGTCTCCCGCTTCCGACACTGTCAGCTGTCCGGCGACCCGCAGGTAAGCCCGAACCCGGAGCATATCACCCCTGGTGCCACGCCCCCTTTGTCACCTCACATTAGAAAGGTTGAGAACCACTGCTTTAGACATTGTTTGTGAAACAAACAGGAAATAAGAGAATCAGGCTGTAGCTAGATTTTTCACCGAGAACTAAATATACTAAAAGAATGCCCCCAAACTGTTTAAAAAATGGAAAGAAGGATTGACAGTTAACGTTTATAAAAGGATATTAGTATTTAAGCTACTCTTTATTAGAATTGTGGCTTCAGATCATCAAGCCTTTTGATCCGTCTTTACTTTAAAATGCAGCCTTTTGTGTGCATTGCAACAATCAAGTAATTCTTAAATTATCCCTCAGCCAGTATTTTTATCACAAATTCTAGTCGTTCAACTTTTAAAAAATACCTACAGATGCCATTTGGTTGGAAACCAAGATAAATCACTTTGGTAAACTTCAAAATCAACATAATGCAAATGTAACTTTTTAAAATTTGAAATGTTTAAAAACCCATGCATTTATGGTATACTGGTATACAAATGGAAATGTTTCTTAGAAATGAAGATACATTTAATGGTTCAAAGGTTATTAACATTGTATGTATTCTTGGTGAATATAAGATAAGAGTGAAGATGTACAATTGTGGCTAATCCAAAAACTTTACATGTTTTTTTTTAAATCCCTACATGGTTAAGCATCTGTGTCATTGTATATGAATCAAAGGCTGGTACATTGGTTTATTTGTATTGAAGACTTTTCACAAAGTAAAAGCAGTACGTGTTTAGCGGGGAGAAAAATAAAAAATAGAATTAATAGTAAAGAAATGAAAGAAAAAAAGCAGAAAAAAGTGGCTTCTGGTCTTCTTTACAGCAGTTATAAATGCATTTATATATTTTATCCTCTCCAAGATTACATAATGGTACACTTCTTTCCATATTCTACTCTTTGTAATTATCAAACCCATAAAAAGACTGGTACCATCAGAAAGAAAAACAGAGGGATATAAAAAGAGAGAGAGAGAGAGAGAGAGAGCGCTTTTATATCTATTCCCCCTTCTGTTGATTACAGTGGCTTTAATAAATTTTGTACTGCAAAATTCAGGGTATAACATAGAGTCCTAGAATTAAATTAGCAGCAGTTCCCAAGTGTGGTTCCAGGGCTTAAAAACTAGAAAAATAGATTTGGACATTTTAATGACTCCATTTTGATATGACACTAAGTGGTGCTCTAGGCAAAATTAGATTTGAACTCATATCACTTTGGAAAGGCAAAGTCCTGAAGGCTAAAGTGTCAGCACAGCAAGGAATTGCAGAGATTCAACAAAAATACAGCAGCAGAATGATTCCTAACTGCTAGGGCACATACAGAAAAAATGATCTCACTCCCTGACACAATATATCAGGGTGAATAATTCCTCTCTGAAAACTTGTCTCAGAGCAAGAATCACAAAAGTGGATTTTTAGAGGCAGCTGAAAGGAGTGGTATCCTCTCTTCAACCTGAATCTCTGAAGTTAACCAAGGAGAAACAAGTACAGACATCAAGCCTGCAGATCAATAAGGTGACAGATGTCATAGCCAGATTGCCTGTACAACCAGAACAGGTCAGAAGACTTTTTATTTTTGCTATATATTTCAAAAGTGGATACACTGCCATTACTCAGGAGATTTACAACCACAAATAAAGCTCAGCCTGAATACATGGGAATCAAGATAAAGACAAGCTGTTCTCTAAGGATTTCATTTTGTCTCCTTAGAGACTAGGTAAGCGGACATACAGTATGCCTAGTATCCTAGAGCAAGATCATTCTCCAGAGTAAGCAAATAGACTGAATCATTTCAATATCCCTATTTAGTACATGCATTAAAGGATCTAGTAGAGAGGAGTCAGAGGAGTGTGTGTAGGCTATGTAGTCCAAATATGAGAAATTGGATGTAACTGGACCTAACTCCTTGTCTGACTTGATGGCTAGATAGTATCAAGGGTGATAATTGTGACAACTGTGTCATTTAAGCACCACTCCTTGGTGTTACTCATATATTAGTGCTACTTACAAGGTAACCTACTATGCCAACTGCTTACTATAATCGTAATTGTGATTATCTAATGTATATATTCTTATAAAAGAATGTTCTACTACAGTGGTTCTCAACCACTTTTCTTCACCACGGACCCTCTTTAAATACCTTTTGTGGCCATAGACCATGGCCACGGACCCCCAACACTACTCAAGATTTAAATTATAACATTTCTTCAAGCCTTCGTGGACCCCCTGTGACAACATCATGGACCCTTAGGGGTCCATGGACCACAGGTTTAGAACCACTGTTCAACTACTTGTTTCACATCCACAGCTTATGAGTTTGTACCAGTTGACTGTACCAGCAGAAGATGCATGCTTCATTGGAGGCACCAAGTACTGATTATCCCTGAATGATGAAAGTTTTTATTACTTCTTGTAAGGTGAATCCAGCAGTTTCAAGAGCAAGCATACACTATATAACTTTAGCCATTCTCCATGTTTCCTGAGTTCAACCAAGTGGCCAAATTATTCCTTGATCAACTTAGTGGCCTGCATTGTTCTTTCAGGTTGAAGTTTTCAACACCACACAATTGTTGCTCATGCAGGCTAGAATCTGTGCTTTTCATGAACTACAGAAATCTTGGGTGAATACTTATTTTATTTTATTATAGGTCAGTGAAATGATGTACTGGCAGTTGATGGATGGTATATTTAGGACAGAAGTCTAGACTAAGAAAGGCAAAGGATACTTGGGTATCTGCAGAAGATGGGTGACAAAATGTTTGTTACAACTTACAGTACACGCTGTTACTTAAGTATTTGCATGCAAATTGTGACACAGTTATGAAAGGGTGGAGCTTACATTGCAATGTTATGCAGCATATTTTGACAGTTTGGTATCAACGTAACTTGCTGGGATACCTATGAAAGAATCAGTTTTACTGATTTCATATATGTTGCATTGAGTTGCAAAGGTACCTTGCAATATATAGCCCTACCAGACAGTATGACTGACTTGCCCTAAAGGCCACAATCATAATAGGAACAGAATTAAATAGAATATTATGCAAAATGACTGCCTAATTGTTAGATGTTTGTTGCATTGTAAACCACCCACAGTCACTTAGGTGAGATGGGCAAGGTAGAAATGAGATGTATAAATAATAAAATAAAAAATAAAATAAAATAAAACATGAATACTTCAACTCCCCCTAACTCAGAGGCTAGTCTCTTTCCCATCCTATCAAAGGCTTTGATGACTGAAAAAAATCCACTTTCTTGGTGCATTTGATCAGTGACTCTCATTCAAACTTGAAAGTCTTATCATAATTCACATCCTAGACCAGATTATTTCATAACATTTCAAACTCCTCTCCTTAAACAGATTTGTTTCCACATCTACTTTTTCAACAAATGGTTTTATGAAAGTTGTAAGCTAATTGTCACCCCGAGTGCATAAAATTATAGCTTACTTATTGAACATCACTAGTAAGTATCTATGGGAAAACAAAATTCCTATAGAACACAAAATACAGTTTTATTTATTTTATTTCCCTTTTTCCTGGAATTAAAAATCCTGTTTCCCATCTTCATGTTTTTGTTAAATCAAGCACATTTCTCTTTTCCTTTTTTCCTTGCTTTTTTCAAATTCACATATACCAACTGGTTCCCACTAGTCATAGACTGCCAGAAATCAATCAGAACATAATTTCTTAAGTGCGGGTCATAATCTGTGATATGTCAATCCATCTGAGTAATTCAGCTATAAGCAAGCATAAATATTGTATCTCAAAACTTTGACAAAATGGCTGTGCTAGCTTTAAAGTAGTTTTCTTGGCCTCACAGCCTTTTTAGGTCGTCAAATAGTTCTGTGAATTCAGAAATAATATGTTGATTTTAGTGCTGTTGGCAACTGTCTTAAAATAAATCAGCGAATAGAGGTTGTCTCCTAATTAAATTTTGATTTTTTGGAAAATATTGGAAAATTATCCAGTATAAAGAAACTTAGACTGTTATCAATATAACCTTTACAGCATATAATGCCAAAAAAACAGTTACAATGTTTGGTATGAAATATTGAATAGAAAGGAACATTATTTCTGATTTGGCTCATTTTGCAAAGAAGTGTGGTTAACTTAAGACACTTCATATCCATGTTGATAGGAAAGTACAAATGTGAACATGAAGCTACAAAGATTTATGATTAAAAAAAGCCATAATACAATAGATGAAATAGAGCAAATTGTCTTTTGCAAGTTACATTCTTGCATATTCAGCACACTTTTTCTTACTACCAGCACACTTATCCATATAACCAGTTATTGTAAATGATTCATGTTATGTGATAAGTATGAGACTGCACACATTTGTGAAATGAATATAAATAAAAACGAAGCTGACAGGTTCATCCATTCATGGAGACGGGTTTTATTGGCTGACTCTTAGAATGCCCTTATGTATTTGGCTATATTTCTGATGTTAATATTGATATTAATTTTTTGGCAGTTTCCTCATTTCTAAGAGCGATGGTCGAGACTGGCAAAGTCTAAGATAGACATCTTTCCATTTTTAGATGTTGAAAAGCTGTAGCTATTGAATTTTGGTGGTTTAAGTTATGATTTATCTTCATTAAAATAAAAAAGACATCCAAAATTTACATTTGTTCCATTAATGTAATGGAAAAGCTTACTTTTTTTTAAGCAACCATGGGAGAAAGTTAAGAAGATCCATCTATCTCCTGATTTTCAATTAAAACACACCTTCAAGGAAGCATATTTAGGATTGCAACCTAAATGCCATAATTATATAAAACAGAATAAAGAAATTTTTTTAGTATCTCCAGGAGAACCAGCTCCACAATCATATAATATCATCTAGCTTTGAAAGCCACGTCATTTGTTTTCAGGCTCTGCTATGATTTATATCAAATCAGAGGTGACCAGAACAACATGCAATTTTTCACATTTTCTTTCTGCTTCACAATGTAGATTTGTGCACTAAGCAATTGCTACTTATCTAGAATCCTTAACTGCTACCTTGGATTCCAGTAATTTAGATGCCAAGGATAGGGTTGTGTGTGCATTATTCTTTTCTGCAGGTTCTAGAAAGGATATGCTTTCTTAAATAATTGTCCAAATTCATTCCAAATATTGTCCACAGATCCATATTGTCCATTCCAAGAATTGTCCACAGATCCAGCCCTATTATCAAACAAAATGAAGTTGACGTCAAGAACAGATATCATGGATAGTGAATAGAAGGATCCTATTCACTGTCTTGAAGTAAAATACAGTATTTCATCTGATCAGCTTCTATGCATGTATTTGGATGGACATTGTCCTACACTCAAGGCAGCAAAATATTTAAAGCTAGGCCAGCATATGCAATGAAGGTCACTCTTCCCTAAACTAGTCAAAGTTAAATGCATTTGACCAGAATTCCTAGCAATGCTGAAGCTTGCTGGAAATTAACTGAAATCTGCAAATTTGGAAAGTGCCTAGATTGGAGCAGCTAGTAAAAGTCATTCCTGCTCAACCATGACAAGTTTTAATCAGCCTTTTCTTTTAGCATTATCTGTAGGAGTAATAAAGTAAATACTTATTTTAAAGTCTATAAGAATAGCAATAGCACTTACTTATATACCGCTTCATAGTGCTTTACAGCCCTCTCTAAGCGGTTTACAGAGTCAGCATATTGCCCCCAACAATCTGGGTCCTCATTTTACCCACCTCGGAAGGATGGAAGGCTGAGTCAACCTTGAGCCGGTGAGACTTGAAGCTAAGCCTTGTTGGACCTGAGTCAATCCCTTTTGGAAGCTGAACAATATGGTAGCCACAGATACATGCCTCTCAATTTTTTTCTGAATAGTAGTGATTTCTTATTCAGATGAGCAACACCCTTCAATAAAGTCTCCCTACATTCATAATCAGGAGAGAAGTATTTTGCACTATGATCATGTATATATAAAATGAACATTAGGAATGTGTGTGTTTAGAGACTGAATTAAATAATCTTTAAGGTCTTCTTATTTCTATGAATTTGAACTCCATGAATAACCAAAAAGGAAGTGTATATAATAAGATTTTTGGGGAAAGTAGCCAAATTGTTTAACTTCAACAAAAGGTAATAATAAATAACTTCTGTTGAAAGTAAAGGGATAAATTAGTTTGAATTTCAGGAGAACGTAGCGATAAGTAATTTTATCTAGATCTGATGTAATAAGTGTTCTGAAAATATTTTTTCTACCTACCTAATGTCAGTAGATTACAAATTATCACATTAAACAAATGCAATTAATGTCTGAGAGATCTTCAAAGTTGTAAAGACTAGAAATGTTTCTTGACCATTAATTGTCAATAAGATGGCCTGTAGAAGAAAGGCCTTTTATCAAACCACCAAAAAGCATTTAAGAGTGAAAAATATCATGCTTAGTTATCCTCTTATAATTTTTTTATGGGCTAATTTTGAAAAAGAGACTTTCCTGTTGATCTCTGAGAGATAAATCCTAAAGCAATAGCCACATGAGGTCACTGTTGTTCATATATGAATTACAAGTTTAAACTCACTGTGTAGCTAAGCTGACTTGTCCCACCATGTCATCAACACAGAAGACAAATATATCATGAAGGAATAGTGTTTACATCAACTTTAATTTTTAACAGAGTTGTTAAAATAAAAACCAATATAATGTAAAAGAAATGTTCATGCAACACTAACTATATTCAAATATTTCTGTAACTATAACTATATTCCTAACTATATTCAAATGTTCAAGTAAACATGATTCAATTATAATATTCTGCTCAGGAAATTAACTCTGAATTTCAATAATTTATATGAATTCCTGCTTCCACCTTAGATATTTTACACATCCACTGAATTTTTGTAATCATACTGTACTTTATATTAAGGCACTGAATGTGTGCAAATTGCTGTCATAATATTTTCAGCCTCACAGAAGACTATTGATGTTTGTTTGTTTATTTGTTTGTTTGAGACATGATGCTTCTCATCAATGTAACCACTGGAACCCAACATTCATATTTACTTCTCATGACAGTCATGTTACCCAAGCATTAGTTTCCTAGAAGAGAAGATGACAGCATGGTAAAGGTTTATGTTTAAATCTTTTAAGCCCACATAGTAAGTTTATGAGGAAGCAATGCCTCCAAGTCACATTTGTTTTATCCAAATCAGCCTTTATCTGTACCCAACCATTTCTATTATGAATAAAAGCAAAATGATGTTATCATTCAGATACCTAATTAAAAGACTATTTCTTATTTCCTAAAAAGTGTATTGCTAATGAGAACTGACAGAAACTAGCAAAAATATGAATTACATCAAATGCTTTTTAAGAAATACAACATTTAACTGAGTACATCAAAACATGTACAGTGAGAATGTAACAAATCTATTGCTAAATCTCTTTTGGTTATTTTACATTAACCCTGTTTGCTTCACTATTTTATATAGTGGGCTATTTATTTCATGATGTATGATTACTTCTTTTTGGTTAATGATTATTTATATGATACAACACTCAGAGTTGCACTTTTTGAGTTGGACAGCCTTATAAATGCTTGAAATACATGCTCGCATACATAGAAATTGCTGATTATCATACAGAACTAGCTTAGGATGTGTTATCTTGAAGACAGCCCTGTCCAAGGTATGAAATGGTTCCAAGTCTTTCATTATTAAAAGTGTACTTGGCAGAAGGTAATCTTAGTTATCTCTTGTATCTTCTCAAGCCCCTTTTGCATATAGAAATAAGTTCCAATCTCTTTATATACAGGTAGTCTTCAACTTACAACAGTTCATTTAGTGACAGTTCGAAGTTACAACAGCACTGAAAAAAGTGACTTATGACAATTTTTCAGTTACAATTTTTGCAACATCTCCATGATTATGTGATCAAAATCCAGATGCTTGGCAGTGGGTTCATATTTATGACAGTTGCAGTGTCCTGGTGATCACCTTTTGTGACCTCTGACAAGCAAAGTCAATGGGGAAGCCAGATTCACTTAACAACCATATTACTAACTTAACAATTGCAGATTCATTTAACAACTGTAGCAAGAAATGTCATAAAATGGGGCAAAACTCACTTAACAAATGTCTCACTTAACAACAGAAATTTTGTGCTCAATTGTGGTCATAAATGGAAGACTACCTGTACACTAAGGGCAAATAGGGAAGGTTGCACTCAAAAGTCATAGCCACCCTCAATGATTCACATATTTTCTTCCTTGTTCCCCAAACGTCTGCCTTAACAAAGGTAATCTGGAGAGGATTGTTTGAGTAAAAAGATAATTTTTTGTGCAATCAGGAAAAAAAACAACCCAACAAAATCTATGCGACAGTGTGTGCAAGTAAAAGTTGTTTCAGCTCTCCTGCCTCAAGACGGAAAGATGGAAAAAATGGGTGCAAATACCAGGTATATGTTTGCCCTTTCCTTATTCCATTAGCTCTCAAGTGAGAAAACTTCTCAGGTTAAAGTCGAACCATACACATCTTCTCAGCCCCACCTTCATATGAATTCTGAGGACCAGAGTATTCTGTGGATAAGTCACACAGCCAGCCATGTTTCTGGGTAAAAGCCTACTATGGGATTGGTGAACTTCGGCTTCCACTGCTTCAAAGTATGGGATAGCTAATGGACATCCAGAAAAAAGAGCATGGGACAAGGTTCATTACAGAGTGAAAAAGTTTACTTCTTTTTTTGGTAAGAACTTAATAAGAAGGAGCATAAGTACTCCAAGAAAGCGAACTAAGGGAATAATGCACAATATAGCAATTAGCAAGTTTTGATACGACATACTAATTTGTCTTAAATTTCAATATAATTTCACACAATATATGCATAAACTTACCATTTAGCGTGCAGCTGGAGGGGAGAGAGAGAGGTTGAGGAAGACGTTGTATTCTGTCTATGGTCATCTCTTCCTGGGTTGTTGTTTTTTTCTCATATATGAACCCATAGCATATGTTATGCTTAAAGGATTTTACCTCAAAAACACTTCCTGATATGTCTTCATGCAAAGTTAACTGTGAAAAACATCTTTAGGGTGTTTGCCACAATATATAATTGGGGATATAACCCCTTTGAATTCCTGGTTTAATCTATTCTAGGTTAATGCTTCAAGAGTTTCCGCCTAAATTTGTTATCTGTGTTTCATATGTAAGTTAGACCTTTGTTCATTAACAGTTTGTTATCAGAGAGCTATACAAGAGTTGTAAACAATATGTGAAGAGAGATGAGGAAAGTTAGAATGCAGGACTGACTGATGCTGCAGTAAAATGGATGATAAATTATCTTTTTGAAGATGATCTACTGACAGGCTGAAAGCCTGCATAGGATCAATTCCCCTTTGATCTATGCTCCCATGAGTGGAAAGGGAGAACTACGGTAGGAATGTAGTTTCCACTGATTTTCAAGCTGAACCAAATAATCTATTTTCTATTGAGTATTCTACAACAATTGGGATTCTCCCTCCGGTATTTGAACAGTGAATCTAAAAATTAATTCTTTTCTGTCAACAAGGAATATTGGAAAAGCTATCCAACATCACTTCTCAAAGAACTGTATCCCAAACATTTAAAGCCATGCTCTTTTCTATCTTGAATTTTGTAACAGTTTGAAGTTTGTAACTTAGCATGTTGAGATCACATCAGTTGCCCTTCATTGCCTTTTACTTCAACTTAAGAAGTCGGTTTTAACCTGCCTGACATCTAATTAAGACACTGCTAATGAGGCTGTAAAAATTGTGGTCTCTAGAGAGCGGTTACTGACATCTAGTGCCCTCTTTATCTGAGAAATATATAGTTGTCTGTCTTTGAGTGTTTTCACAAAGAACAACTTCTCATAAAACTTCCAATGCATTAAAAAGAGAGGTTTTCAGGGTTGTAACTGGCTATTGTAAACCTTAAAGCAGAAAAAAAAGTAATAACAACATGTGAACTTGTGTTAGGTTGCAGCAATTTGCATTTTATATTCAGATAGACAGATAAAAGGGTGCTTATTTTTTTTCAGAATAGCATAATAGTGCAAAATCCAATACACATTTAATATTGTTGGCATTCTGAAATGTTTCATAAGCTTGTCCCAAAGGTACATTTTCAGGAGGCAACTGGACTTTCTTGTTTTTTTCTTTGAAGATGTTTAGCTTCTCATCCAAGAAGCTTCTTCAGCTCTGACTGGATGGTGGGGAATGGAAGGATTTATATTCCTTGCAGACAGCTGGTCATTTGCATCCTTTTAGAGCTTCTTGGATGAGAAGGAAAACCAAGAAAGTCCAGTTGCCTCCTAAAAAAGCACCTTTGGGACAACCATGACCTGGATGACTGAGAATCTCTACAAAGTTTGATAAGCTTGCAATGTTCCAATTAGGAAAATGAAAGTTGTCTTAGAGGCAGCTGTGCTAACGGACCATTATAGCATAATTTATTTAATGTCATTACTAGTTCAAGCTTAAATTCTATTTCAGCAGTTTGGTATATAAAAGTTCCACAGGCTTTTGCAACTTGTATAGCAATAGCACTTAAACTTATATACCACTTCATACTGTTTTACAGCCCTCTCTAAGTGGTTTACAGAATCAGCATATTGCCCCCAACAATCTGGGTACTCATTTTACCGACCTCGGAAGGAGGGAAGGCTGAGTCGGTGAGAATCAAACTGCTGGAAGTCAGCAGAATTAGCCTGCAATACTGCATTCTAACCACTGTGCCACCACGGTTCTAACCATATCCAAAATGCAAGTTACTTCTACTTTGGCCTTCCCCTAAAGTTTTGTTGGCAAACCCTTACAGTCCAGAACTAGGTATACCTTTATAATGTTTTATTTATTTATTTTGTCAAGCACGTATTAGATAATATATATAAGTATAAACATGATTTGAATACATGAAATGAATACGAATAAAAGGGAACATTAGGACAGGGATGGTAGGCACGCTGGTGCGCTTATGCACGCCCCTTACAATATGTTTATATAGAGCCGAGGTGGCGCAGTGGTTAGAGTGGTTAGAGTGCAGCACTGCAGGCTACTTCAGCTGACTGCTAGCTGCAGTTCGGCGGTTCAAATCTCACCGGCTCAAGGTTGACTCAGCCTTCCATCCTTCTGAGGTGGGTAAAATGAGGACCCAGATTGTTGGGGGCAATATGCTAACTCTGTAAACCGCTTAGAGAGGGCTGTAAAGCACTATGAAGCGGTATATAAGTCTAAGTGCTATTGCTAAGTGCTATATATAATATATGTAAACATATATTATAAATGCACTTTGCTATCTTAGACTAACACATTTATTACATTGTAGTCTGCAGCTATTTTATCAAAAACATGGAATATTATCCCCATGGGGTGCCATGACCCCCTAAAATAAAACATTTGTAGTACTCCTTATGAATAATAATCCTGCTACTAATATTACCACTGATGATAATGATACTAATATTATTTATTTATTTTAATTTATTGGCCACCCAACTTCAGTGGACTCTGGGTGGCACACAAAACTAAAAAGACATAAAACAGTTAAAGTTATTAAATCATCAGGAAACACAGAATAAAAAGCACAGAATAAGAGTTCTTACGGTAGTTGGCAAAACTCCCAGAAATAAATGTGCAAGAAAAAGTCACGAGATAGAACAAAGGCCGATCAGACTTGACTGGATTCAAAACACAAGAAGTAAGAATGAACGTTGTTTCCTGCAATGTGATTGCGCGTGGTCATGACTTAAATAGGCTAAGGGCATGGCCAAGTAGCCCCAAGCCCTACTCTCGAGGAGACCTCCTCCTGAGTAGCCACTCCTATCTTTTGGCAACTCTGCGTGCCCGAGCATTGAGAAGAGGCTCCTCCTCTTCTTCTTCATCACTGGTGGGCTCCTCTGGAGGTACTGAAGGCCCTGGCTGACTCTTCAACTCTGGCACTGAGTCCTCTCCAACCTCCTCACTGTCTGACTCGGGTGCCAGTTGCACGGGCCGCTGGTGCCTTGCCACAACTGCCTCTTCGTTGTCGGAGTCCGCAACCAACTGCACAGGTCGCTGGCGGGCCACAACACACCACCGTGATTCTCTAGACACAAATACTTCCAAGAAACAGGCAGCAAAGGTTTTTTTATATTTCTGGATTCAATTCCTTCCTTTAGATGTCTATGGAGATTCTCAGTCATCCACGTCATGGCTGTCCCAAAGGTGCTTTTTCAAGAGGCAACTGGACTTTCTGGTTTTCCTTTGAAGACGTTTCGCTTCTCATTCAAGAAGCTGAAGAAGCTTCTTGGATGAGAAGCGAAACGTCTTCGAAGAAAAACCAGAAGGTCCAGTTGCCTCTTGAAAAAGCACCTTTGGGTCATTCCTTTAAAGCTTTCCAAACTTTATTGCCCTCAAAACAGGAAGGAGAAACTAAGAGAGGATAAGAAGCTGAAAGAAGGGGGAAGAAGCCCAAAGGAGAGTATCTCTGAAGGCTTGCTACTTGTTTCCCTCTGGGTTTCGTTTTCAATTCTTCCTGTGGGGTTTTTTTTTGGGGGGGGGGAATCAATCTGGATCAAGCCATGGGGACTCAGTGACTGAAGCGATTTTCCTGGGACAGAAGCACAGAGCATATTCCACTTGCTCTCTACTGCTTGATTTTCTTGATTTTCTATTTCCATATTTCTGTTGTCTCTTGCATCATTCTATATTTTTGTAAATTGGTATGAAATGCTACATAAATTAGAACTAATTTCATCATTGCTCTTTTGCAGCTACTGTTTATTATTCCATTTATTTAGTAACAGTAAGAAATAAGGGTTGAAGGGAAGAACTTTGCATATATGCACAAGCTAAAACCTTGACCTAATGAATCTTTGAGAAAGAAGTGACTAATCAACCTGAATGCCTACACTTTTGTGTACACAAACAAAGCCAGTCTGCTATGTTACAACCCAAAATATTGCAAGTGAGGGTCAGTACCACTGATATTGCCAGTATCACTGATATTCCCAATTCCTTTCCATTCTATACCTTCTCATCACCTTCCCACTGATCTTCTCATTGGCCATTCTTCCCATCAATCTTCCTGCCCACTCTCCCCCAATTTTCCCATTACTATCCTTCTTGTCTTCCCATTGGTCTATTGATCTTCCCAGCACCTGCCCACAAACAGTAAAAAGTCATGATTTCAAGGACATTATTTCAAGAGATGTCTACCTTCCAATTCTGTCCATTACATTTAAAGACAAGTAGATAAATAAATATATTATCTGGTGCACATATCTATTTCTATCTGTTTTAGGTTTTCCCCACTATTTGGTAAACTTAGACATGATGGTCTCCCAAATGCACACAAGCATTTGCTTGTAACACAAGATACTCAGGCAACAGTTGGCTTCCTGTCTCTACTCTTGCACCTCAGTAAGAACAGAACCATCCTTATATGAGAGGATGAGCCCTGGTAGCGCAGTGGTTAAAGTGCAAAATTGTAGGCAAAACTCTGTCCACAGTCTGGAGTTCAATCCTAACGAGACTCAAGGTTGACTCAGCCTTCCATCCTTCCAAGCTCTGTAAAATGAGAACCCAGATTGTTGGGGGAAATATGCAAATAATGCTTCTACGTTGTATATCTCCCAGAGTGTGCTGTAAAAAAGCACTACAGCAGGTAGTATATAAATCAAAATGCTATATCTTTTGCTATATCTTTCAATCTTATGAGTAGGAATTTCATTACTTATTAGAGATATTCCATTAAAAGCTTTGATGAATTCTAAAACACTGCCTTTTACTTCTGTCATCAGATTTTGTACTGTTATTAATAATTATTTGATGCTTCTCCACAATATTGTTTCTCTTTCACTTCTCAGAAGTTGATACATGGTTGATTTTTTTAAAAGGAATTTCAGGGACACATCATTTACTTTCAATAATGTTAAACTAATGGAGATGTTTGAGACAATTGACCTATTAGTGACTCCAGTGTCATTTCCCCATTAGAGTTGATCAATTACCCTTTGTTTGCTGTAATTAAGCCATGTGACATATCCATTATTCTCAGTTCTTCAGCAATTTGAATTAATTTGGGGAACATTTTGTTTAAGGATGATGCTACTGCTTCTTATCAATCAAAATGTGCATCATCCTATTTTTTTTATCCTATTGTATTATTTTGTAATGAACGGGTTTGTTATGTGCTATTGCTTTTTAAAAGCATTATTAGTAGGTCAAATTAGTTTTACTGAATCTGGTTCTCTTGATCTCTTGGGACTACTTCTTTCCAAATGCCAGGTGGGAACTCTGAGACCAATTACCACTCATGCAAAAATGTTCAGAATGAATGAGAACATCACATGGGACTGAATTGCTGGTTAAAATTGAGGGGTCCTAGGTAGGAAAAAAAGTATTCCACAATATTAAAATTCTTTCTGAAGAAGTATTGAAATATTTTTCACTCAGCGAAGGAGCAACATTTCAATAGAAACAACTCTAACTGTATTTGAAATATTAAAGGCGAGAAAAACAATTTAAATCTAATTGTCACTTAAATTTAAAACATTAACTTTCAATTTAAACATTAATCAATGGCAAATAGGCTTTGATGTTATCTTTACAAAGATGGTAAACCATGAAAAATCCTTAATAAAAAAGGCCTAGAATATGAGAGCCAGTTTGCTTTAATGGTTGGAGGCTAGAAATATGAGCCTGTGAGTTCTACCCCTGCTTCAAGTATGAAGCACGTTGGGTGATCTTGGGCCAATCACACTCTCTCAGACAGTGGCAAACTATTTCTGAAATCTTGCCAAGAAAACAGCAGGGACAGTTGTCAAAACAGTTATCAGATGTCAGTACTGACTCAAATGCTCAATACACTCAAATGGACATATCTGTATGCATCATAAAGCCTTTTCGTTAATATCTCCCCCACCCTCTCTACTAGTATCTTTAACTATCAGAGGTTACTGGTAAATATTTAACACTAATGTACAATAACCATGACAGCCTGTTTGGTATAGTGGTTAAGGCATCAGGCTAGAAACTGGGAGACGGTGAGTTCTAGTTTCACCTGAGGCACAAAGTAGCTGAGTGACCTTGAGCTAGTCACTTTCTCTCAGCTCTAAGAAGGAGGCAATGGTTGAAAATCTTGCCAAGAAAACTGCAGGAATTTGTCTAGGCGATCTCCAAGAACAGGACACGATTGAATGGAAGAAAATAAAACAATAACCATAGTATTTGGAGGGATAACATGCTATTGTAAAACAGCCCAACTAGAAACTAGCACAATAACAAGATCAAAGGGAACAGTTCAGTTGGGAAGATTTTTCTCATTCACGTGCAAACAAAATATGGGACTAACTTCCAGAGGAGGCTTTCACTAGTAACTGAGAACCAACCCTGTCTTCATGGCCGAGTTATCACTCTGTACTCATGCTAGACTGGGAAGAAAATAACTGATATGCCCCCCCTCACTTGGCAGAGCCCTATCCTGCTTTTAGTAACTTTGTTTTGACTTATTGCCTAATGGTACTATACTAATGTTAGATGTGGAAAGTAATTGGTTGATTCCTCTGACTTCCCTCATCTGTATTCAAAACTTCTATCAGTTTCAGTATGCCTCTATTGTTAAATGAAGCTAATATAAGGCTGATTTTAAAACCAGGTAAAGCTCCAAACTGTTGTGTTAGTTGTAGGGTTATTTCATTTATTAATATGGATATTAAGATTCCAACTGCATCATTGGCTAAGCAGTTGCAGGAGGCTTTATTATGTATAATTCCCCTTCTGAATCTAGGTTTATCAAACATTAGATAATCTGTGCTTATGAATTGATAGGTAGGATAGAGCTAAAGATAGAATGGATTTTGCTCTACTAGTATCTCTGATGCAGAAAAAGGCTTTGATTTGGTTTGGATTAAATTTTTATGGAGCATTACTGGCCATAGAACAGAATAAGTGGCTTGCTTTAAGTATTTAGGAATAGTCATGTGTTTCAGTGGCTCGAAAAAGCCCATTGTGAATATGCTGCTTGTTAGAATATTCATGACTGGGAGAGCCATGTTAACAAGGTTAGCCAATGAATAGGCATAGCAACTGAGTCAGCCAATGGGAGCTAACCACATCTGAGTCTGTGCAGAGAATCAAAACTGAAAACTTAAGCTTAAGGCTGGGCGTGGCTCAGTCTGCACTCTGCTCTCCACTCTGTTCTCTGCCCTCTCTGTGTTTGTCTGCTCTGCTGAAATGAAACTAACTCCTGCTTGTGTTTACTTGAAGAAATATCTACCTGTGGTATTGTATGTATATATTACTATGTTTATAAAGAAGTTATTGAATCCAGCTGAATTAGTCATCTGTGTGTGCTTCTGGTTTTGATTTTTATGCAACAAACTCTGATACTGCTACTAGACAAGGATCTGCCAATGCCATTCTCAATTTTTTTCTGCTCCAAGGGAGGATATATTCCGCCTGAGCTCTTTCAAGCTAAGCCATTAACCCAGCTCCTTTTAGGGACTCTGATTGGCCATCCAGCTTCTTGTTTCACTTCCTTGGAAAGGGTACAATCTAAATTCAACACAACAGCTCTCCAGATACCTTGTTGTGTCTCAAATGCACATCTACAAAGGAGATAGGTATGATCAAAGTTGAATTAAGAGTGTGCTTAGCTTCTATAAATTTTTGGTTAAACCTTAACTTTTATCCTCAAGGCCTAGCACCATTCAGGACAATTCAGGACTTCAGGACAATTTTTTAATCCATGTGATCAAAACTGTTGAATCGAATCTTTTAAATCTAGGCTACCCTACTTCTTTGGTTCTTAAAATGAAATATGATCAGATGAAACAAACTTTGGAACAAAAAATAAAGGACAGAGAGTAGCAAACAGATCTAGAGAGGCTCAGATTTCCTGTCAGCAGTACACAATAGATGTATTGTCATTGTTGCCAGTTACTTTACACAGCTGGTGACACCGAGTTGTTTGTATGTATGTATGTGTGTATGTATGCATGTATGTATATATATGTGTATGTGTGTGTGTGTTTTGTGTATGTATGTATGTATATATATAGAAATATACATATGGATCACATACACTAGGAAAGGCATATTATTTCCAGGAGTGCAGGCTGCAAGAAATATTTGGGCAATATCAAGGTGTAGATTAGATTTTAGTAATGAGACTCATGAATATTTAACTCTTTGGATAAATTCTACCTTAAAAATAGGTGATAATTTTTTGTATTGGAAGGTATGGTGGAAGCAGTGACTTTAATTCAATTATAATGTAATATATTTTAAGGATTTTTAGTGACTGCAAAAATAATTTGGTTTTCTTAGTTCACAACAATGGTAATATTTTGAATTTAAGCAAGTTTTAACAACTCAATATGGGCCAGATGCTTTGGGTACTTCAAGGATCCTGGGAGTCTTTCTTATTTGATGGAATCCATGGCAGAAGTTAAACCCACAACGTAACTTTATCAAAAGTTCAAGATCAACGGATATAACTAGGGATGTATCAAATATGGATTAAAAAATTGAAATCTCCAATAATGTCTATCAATGGCAGCATGTCCTTAAAAATGTTATAATGACATTTTTATAGTAATATTATTAAAGATTACAATGTACAACAATAAAAAGTAATACAAAGAAAAAAGAAGGTGCAGAAAAGAAAAAATAGAAACACAGAAAATGAAAGATAAGAATATAATGAAAAAATAAAAGAAATATATAAAGAAATGAATTCCCCCTTCATCACAAATATAAACAATATTAGTAACTTATTGCCTTCTTTAAAAATGGAACAAACAATATATTTTCCCTTATTCCATCTCTTATCTATAAACAAATCCATAAAACTTCATCATTTCAGTCCTGATGTCAACAAAAATCCATTAAAGGTTACCAGGACAACATATCTATTTTAATCTTAATCAAATAAACCAATTTTACATTTCTTACTTCTAACAGTCTTGATCATTAGTCCCTTCAAATAATGTCCTACAACTTGATTTCTTTTCATTTTTTTCTTTGTTCCTTCCACAAAAATATTCAAAGCTTTAACAAGGATTTTTAGACCTAAAAATATTTTCAGTTAGACTACAACTCCTTTGAACTCATTGGGGTTTGCTTTAAAGTTCACATGTCTGGAATCTTGTTAATAAATCAGTTGAGGATGGAAGCTTATTATTCAGTTGGACAAGTGCTCATCTTTTCTGAAACTATAAAGATGAAACAATGCTTTTTTTTCTTTTTACATCATGTTCAAATGATAAATGTGTTCTCAAGAGTGGCTTTAAAGACAACAGTTGACAAAAGACCTGTTCCATGGCAGCTGAAAAAAAAGTTCTTTTATTGGAAATTAACAATCATGAAATAATTAAAAATTATGCCATCAAATTATTAGAAAGCTTGGAAAGACATATGAAAATTATTAATATATTCTTTGACTTTTTTGCAATTTAAATACTCTGTGAATAAATAAATAAAATGTTTGTAATACTTAAATTTGCTCATCACAATAAGGTGGTTTGCATCCCCCATCTGGGTTTTCTCCAGTTAGGATTTCAAGTTCAAGAATTTCTCAGCCTGCATAGCCAATGCTGAAATTTCTAGGAGTCATTTCTAGGAGAATTCTATATATTTGAAGGAAACTAAGGTTGAGGAAGGCTGTGTGATAGAGGAATTTGGCTATTGTGGTAAACAACACAATAAATTGAACTACCTATTGAACTGTGCTTGAATAATAGCTATTCATTAACCACTATGAATAAACATAGTCAAGTCAATCATAACATAGTATGAAATGTGAACCAAGATTTTCTAGTCTTTCAATCATTCAATTGTCAATTGGTAACCCATGTGGCATATAAATGTGACATTTTGAACAAACAAGTAATTTTTTCAACATGTAAAAAAGCAAGAAAAAGGTCAAGGAAACAATTGGTCCACTAACGGGAGAAGATGGCAAGAAGGTGACAACTCTATCTCTAGTTTCTATCCAAACATTGAAGAGAGATTGAGATTGTTTTGGGACAGATGATAATGAACAATCTGAGATACAATCTGAGAACCAGTCTGGTCTAGTGATTAAGGCATATTAGTCTAGAAAATGGGAGACTGTGAGTTAAGTCTCACCTTAGCCATGAAAGCCAGCTGGGTGACTTTGGTTCAGTCACTTTGTCTCAGCCTAAACACCTCACATGGTTGTTGTTGTGGGGAAAATAGAAGCAGGAAAGTGTATGAGATATGTTCGCTGCCTTGAGTTATTTGTAAAAATAATAAAGATGAGATACAAACAAACAAAATAATAAATAAATATAATCCATAAATGACTGAAGATGTATGGATAACGAAATATCCTGAATAGAGGCTTATAATTAGTGGGTTACAATTAACAGGTATGCCCTCTTCCTGAAAGGGATATACAATTTGGGAGTTTTCATGGAGTGAGGAAATAAATTTCCCTACAGAGAAACTCTGGAACATTCCCTATATGTTCCAGAGTTTAGAACATATGCTAACTGTAACCCTTTTGGATATAATAGATCTCATTTCTCTTATTCAGAATAATTCTATATTTGATTGGCTTTTTTGTTTTAATCTTGGGCAAATTATTGCTGAGATCCTCAAGTTTGCCAGAAAATTGGAATCCAACTGGCACAGACTGGAAGCTCCAAGAGATGTAGACTGCTTGTTACTTAGAAAATGGGTTCTTGATCTGTGAAAACTAAAAGCTTTTGCCAGGCTATAGTTATAGCATTCCAAATGGCCACAATGAATGCTGAAGAAAGCCAGAAACTAGTTATGAGCAAGATGGACCATCTGGTATTACTTGGCATTCTGGACCCTGCCTCCTTTCTGCATAAATTGCATTGGTTTTATTTTTACCTTATTTGTTAAACCTATGGATTAAGCCACTTAACCAAAGGACACTTGGCAATATCAAAATTAGGAATGGCAATGTTTCAATACACAATGCATGGTGTACTTTCCTGTTTCATACATTTTGATGGTTAATTGACAAGAATTATGGATAGATAGCCTTTTACATCCAGAAGAGTGCTTATAATATATCCACTGGCATCCTTTTAAGATGCTAACTTCCCCTAGAGAATCATGATAGATCATCAATTTTTGACAGCAAAATACTGAAGCTTTTATGTGTTTTCTCTCACAAAGTGCTTGGACCAGAAAAACTGGAGAACATTAAGTCCTGATGATGAAAAGAGGAAACTGTATCATATTTAGTTGATTATGAAATGACAGGGAAAATAGAACCCAACAAGAAGTAATGGATGGAAGATCATTAAAGAGAGATCCAACTTAGAACTACCGAGAAATTTCCTGACAGTGAGAACAATCAATCAATCAATCTTAATTAATTAATTAATTAATTAATCTTAAGGTAAACCACTCCAAACTCGATTGCAGAAAATACGACTTCAGTAACAGAGTGGTCAATGCCTGGAATGCACTACCTGACTCTGTGGTTTCTTCCCCAAACCCCCAAAACTTTAACCTTAGACTGTCTACCGTTGACCTCACCCCATTCCTAAGAGGTCTGTAAGGGGTGTGCATAAGTGCACCAACGTGCCTACCGTCCCTGTCCTAATGTCCCCATGTATTCGTAAACATCTCATGTATTCATTACCATGTTTATACATTTTATGTATTCACAATCATGTTTATACTTTTTCTGTAATCTTATATATGCTTGACAAAATAAATAAATAAATAAATAAAATCTGGAAGTTGCAGGAGCTCCATCACTGGAGATTTTCAAGAAGAGACTGGACAGCCATTTGTCTGGAATGGTATAGGATCTCCTGCCATGGGCTGGGGGTTGGACTAGAAGACCTCCAATGCCTTTTCCAACCCTATTATTCTAACGTCTATGTTCTATTTTTGGTCAGTTATATATATTCTATGTGTATTAAAATGGTCATACTAAAATAGTTTAATTTGTGAGAGAACGTCATCTCCTATTTCTTTGTTAGTGGTTTGGTTTGATCACTGCGAATGGGCAACTTTTGAGGGTAAGATCCTTAAGCTGTGGTTCATATCTGCTCCCTCCTTCCTATGGAGGGCATGAGCAATGAGAGCAGTGTGCAATTTTTAAAATATGGTAAGTTTGTGTCACATATAGTAGTCAAGCTTGAATTTTGAGTATTACTGAGATTAGAAATTGGTTTTCCATCTGCTTCCCTTTTTGGCAAGGCCACAAAGATTCTATCAATTACCAATTCAGTCTCTAAATCAGTGGTTCTCAACCTTCCTAATGCCGCGACCCCCGCCCCACCGCCGCGACCCCCTCCCCGCGCGCGATGAGGTGACATAGGGGGCGTGGCACCAAGATGGCGGGCTTAGGCGACCCCTGTGAAAGGGTCATTTGATCCCCAAAGGGGTCACGACCCACAGGTTGAGAACCGCTGCTCTAAATTATTTGTGTTTGAAATTTTTTACATCCACATATCTATTTTACAAAATATTTAAATATATCCATTACTATCTACTATGTCAAAAATACCTACCATGTTATTAGCACCAAGGAATTCAGCTTAATTTTTACATATAACCATATTCTCCTAGCTTTGGGTAAGCAAGTGAAAATGGTCTTATTCTATCAAGCTTTTAACTCCAGCTGAATGGGAACACCATGATGAGGGTTTTTATGGTTTTGATAAGAATTCTATTGTATTAGCTTTTGTTTTAATTGTATTGTTACTATTTTATAGTTCACAATCCAGAGTGGAGAGTTCCATTCCATTTTTTTTTATTCTTGTTCTGCTAGAGTCCCATATTTTTACTCTTTCTAATGGAGACCTATATTCTTTGCATTCCTGCCATGGAGAAAAGGAAGAAGAGGCAGTATTCACATTCTGCTTCTCAGATTTCACTCAAGCCTACCAAACAACTCAAAGTTGACAGTTACTTAAAAAGCAAATAGCTAACCAAACCCCCTGCACTTTTCCTGATAGCTTCTCTTAATAGATCCTCCTGGAATGAGATTTACAAACTGAGACAGAGAGTTCCCAACTTTTAGATCTTTCTTCTTCTATCCCTGAGGAAGCTTCTGCCTCACAGATTGCAGCCATTTGTCCAGCTGCTGCAAGGCTTATACAACAAGGGGATTAGGACTTAAAAAATGAAAATGTTGCTGACTTTATAAGCAGCCAATGCCTACTGATGGCACAAACTGTATTGTCAATTCTTGAGCTTTGGTTAACAACCAATTCTTGGTTAACAACCAAGTGGACATTCTAAGAGTCTCTTATTAAGCTTAAACACATCCATACACTACTGCTAAGTCAGTCAAAACAAGCTCACCCTGATATAACCGTGTCTCAAAAACCAATAACTGGGGTGGAAAAATGGATCTCGTTTTGGAACCTAAAAAGAGAGTTAGGAACAGAACAGAATAACAAGGTTGGAAGGAATCTTGGAGGTGGTCTAGTCCAATCCCCTGCACAGGCAGGAGACCCTATACTATTCCAGACAAGTGGCTGTCCAATCTCTTCTTAAAAGCTCCTATGATGGAGCCCTCACGACTTCTGAAGGCAAAGCGGTTCCACTGATTAATTGTTCTCATTGATAGGAAATTTCTCCTTAGTTCTAGGTTGGTTCTCTCCCTGAATGGGTTAGCAAGACCTGATAAAGTCCACCATTCACCAGCATCTACCAGTTTATGACTTTACACTGAGATTGAGGAACAGCTTCCTTAAAACCTCCGCCCCCTCCTAACAACCAGTTACCACATACCGCCCTGGAACTATGGAAGGGAGTAAAGAGCTATTGGGCAATTGGGCACAACCACATGATTGTCTGCTGCCTGGTCAAGAACAACTTTGGACTGTGTGGAAATCGCTAAATAGATTGTGCACTGGGGTAGGAGGATCAAAGGACAATCCAAGAAAATGGAGTCTCCCTACAGAAGACACACTGTGAAGAATCCATCTCACATATCCTACAGTGCATACGACGTCCGACCTACAACATATATGGGGAAGACCTCATATTTAGAGGTCTAAACTTATATCCAGAGAAATATACAAGAAAAGTATCACTTTTGGATGAAAGTCAATTACATCATAACTCTTACTTACAGCCAAATCAGATTACTTTACACATCCAAAATAACAGAATAAATAGAGGAAAATGGGGATCCAGAAGTGCAACCATTCTGTCTCTCAGTCAGCTTCCACACTGTGAAAGGCAGTACATTGATTTGCAAAAGGTTGCATGGCTTCTATCCACTACACAAATCCTCCTAACATTTGAATATCCTACTATTGCCAGCAGGTTGTTCAAAGTGAAGCCTTTTTTGAGCAAGTTTGTGATCTTCCCATTACATGTGTTTCACACAGAGGGAGGAAGCTCATTAATAACTCATCTTGGCAATAAAAGTGCTTTTACTTTAAAGTTTAATTGTAGCAAGATAAAAGTAGGTAACTCCAAGGACATTCTACCACCACTGTCCTGGAGAAGAAAAAGTCTGAGCAAATGATCTGTAGTTCCCACAGCAAGTCAGTTTTCTGAAGAACTCTTAGTGACAAATTTGATTAACTCTTTCAGTTCCTTGCCAAATAACGAACAAGTGGGTGTTCTAAAAAGGCTAGATGATCTGAGGGAATTATTAGTTATAACATACTATACTATACTTACTGTATTATGTTGGGAGCATCAAAGCACTCCTGTGGTGAAAGGATCAGTCAATGGCATCACCATTGCTCTGGTGGATGCCCAGTTGGGGGCTCCTTTCATGTCCCCATTAATGAGCCTACCGAAGTGGTACCTTTACTCACATTTTTACATGTTTTCGAACTGCTAGGTCGGCAGGAGTTGGAGCGAATGACAGAAGCTCACCCCGTCACACAACAGCACTCGGGCTTTGAATGCGGGCTTGCAAATTGTCAATCCAGCGTCCTATCATGTGAGCCACCACACTCCTAGTAATAACATGTAAAGCTACTAAATCTTTAATAGAGCTGGTCACTTTGCCCATGAAAATAGCACCTATTGAGAAACCATCTACTGGTTCACCACCTATTTTAACATGGAATATAGATATGGAAAAGAACAACAAAGAGTCTTTAGGAGTATTTTCTACCATACTTTCCCTGCTTCCTGATAAAATACACCTTATGGAAAATGTCAGAAATGAAATTAACATTAAGGGCAATAGACGAGGCAAGAGGAAGCAAAGGCAGCCCAAACCTTCATGAGTTACCAACAGAACTTAGCTATGGAGTAGGACTGGGTTATAAGGAACACACTTTTAGTTCAATGCTTCTAAAAATAGACACAAGTCTCAAATCATCTGTTAGGGTCAGAAAGCAGTCCAAAATGGAAACACTCCAAGAGACGTGGCTGACCATAGATGATGAAAGATTCACTTTCCAGGCAGGCAGGAAATAGGGATTTATAAGTAAGTTACTTTCACTTTTTAAACAGCTTCTAACTTTACTAATTCTACTCAGGTTTATGTGTACATCAATATTCATCTATTTCTCTCTCTCTCTCTCTCCATGTTTTCTTTTCCCAATTGTCAGACCTTTCACCAGAGCTCAACTGTAAATCTCAGCTCTCTAAATATTTAACCCTTTGTTCAGAAGTTGGCTTACTCTGCAAGAGATTTCTAGATATTACTCAGCTAAATTAATATCTGTATTACAGACAAGAATGAAGATTCCATCATAGCAATCACATACAGACCTATGTTCCAAGAATTTTTCTTTTGGCTATTTTTCCTCACTAAGAATTCTTATACTGAGGATACTGTATATATATTTATTAACAATTTTAGTTGGCCCACAGCTGTCTCTCTATATTCAGCAAGAAATCCTTGATCACAACCAAATTTGTCCTTCGCTTCCTGCAGCAGGACCACGTCTGTCCTTGGACAACTAGCTTCTTCTTTACTAATCAATGCAATCTACAGTATTTATACATCATTATAAAATTGCCAAGCAATTTCTTCTTGGAAATATTTTGAAAATGATTGTTTTTAGTATCTGTGGTCCAGAATGCCCAATAGTCTCTCCTATTTCCTAACTGTTATGTTCTAACTGTTATAACTGTGTTGCATGGTTCCAACCAGGTCCAGCGTTTGAGCGGGAAAAAGCTCAAACGCTATTGGCTGGTCTGTCTGACAGCTCCCTATAAAAGGGCAAGCTGTCAGACTGCTCTTTGCTGGTTGCTGATACAAGAGCTGAAATAAAGAGCTGCTTGGAAGTCTGTCTCCTGTCATCTCTACCCACTATCTAACAGTGGCGACGAGGGCTTGGGTTCAGGAGAACCGTGACTGCTTCTTCAGCGATTCCAACCAGCCAGGCAGCTGCCTTTCTGCCTACTCTCTGCCACGATGTCCAACTTCCACCCACCGGCGCCTTTCGACCCGACCCGGGAGAAATGGGACTCCTACATGCAGCGATTCGACTGCTTTCTAGAAGCGAACAATATGCTGGGTCTGACCGACAACCGCAAAAGAGCTGTGTTCTTGAGTCACTGTGGCCCCGAGGTGTTTGACCCCGCGGAGTCGTTGTCAGACCCAACACCGGTCCAGACCGTTCCGTGGCAAGTGCTTCAAGCCACGCTGAAGACGCACTACGCGCCCACCCCGTCCAAGGTCGTCCGGCGATACGAATTTCGGCAGCGAATGCAGCAAGAGGGCGAATCAATAAATCAGTATATCGCCGCCCTCCATAAGGCATCCGGCCATTGCGAGTTCCGCGACCTGGACGACCCAGAGAGCAGCGACGATGACAGCGTCTGCCGCACCGATCGCCGAT
>QLTV01001816.1:3332748-3343447 GCA_003457575.1 Thermophis baileyi
ATTATAAAGTGGTATTAAACCCTTCATGTGATCTTGATTCTATCCCTCTGTTTATGGAGCCTAGAACTGTGTTGGCTTTTTTGGCAGCTGATTCACACTGCTGGCTCAGATTTAAATGGTTGTCCACTAGGATTCCAAGATCCCTCTCAGAGTTACTACTATTGAGCAAGGTACCACATATACTGTACCTGTGCATTTTGTTTTTCTTGCCTAAATGTAGAACCTTACTTTTTTCATCATTTAATTTCATTTTGTTAGATAGCGCCCAATGTTCAAGTCTGTCAAGATCCTTCTGTATCTTGAGGCTATCTTCTGGAGTGTTGGCTATTCCTGCCAGCTTGGTGTCATCTGCAAATTTGATGAGTTCCCCATCTATCCCCTCGTCCAATAATGTATATTATTGATATACAACTTATATTGATATTTTTCAGAAGTCTAACAGAGTTAGAATAAAAAAAATTGATGAATTTAAAATTCAAATCCAAAGAAGCAAAGTTTTTAAACGCTCATTCATGTTCAATTATTGGGTACTGAAAGTCTTTCATAATCTTTCATAAATAAAAAATATCAGTAATTTCAACTTTAAAGATATTTGCAACATCTCGCATAGTTTCAAACTCATTTGTAATTTCAGAACTAGATTCAATTTTAAAAAACAATAGCATCTCAAGTTAATGCATATGATGCATATTAAAAAAATAAAACACACTTAAGTTAATTATATTGCTATTGATTTGCATCAAGCAAAGAAAGTTCCACATTAATTGTTGAAAAATTGTAAAACAATAATTACAAAATAATTGAATTAATGTGTCTATTTTAGTATTTGCCCATTCTTTCCAAAGACTATCTTATCACCTATTTTTAAAGCAGAGTTTTTCCATAAAATTAAATATTCATGAGACCCAGCATCAAAATCCAATCTATATCCCCTTAGGGCCTAAACATGTTTAGCTGCATGTAAGACAGGAAATGAAAAAAAGTTTTTTCTTTGGCTTATATTGATCTGAGTAATTGCCAAGATCTAAACAGGGATACATAATATCTTTTGAATAGAATCCATAGAGATTGATATTCAGTTAAATTCTCATTCCACATAAATATAGACAATCAAATAAATGCCCAATGATATTTTTAAAAGTCTGGCAAATTAAAATTTCCTTCATCGTGACATAGTATCAATTTAGCCAATAAAATTTTTGGCAGCCTGTCTTGTCATATAAATTTCCTTAGATCAGTATGAATTTTTTTAAAAACCTATTTTGAATTAACACTGGAATGCCTCTTAAAATTTATATTGAGGAGTAATATTAATTTCATTAATATTGATTTTACCCACCAATTAAGTGGAATTTTAATCCACCAACTACAGGTGGTTCTTGGTTAATGACAGTAACTAGGAATAGAATTTCTGTCACTAAGCAATGTGATCAGAAAGAGCAATGTCACATGACCACATTGCTTAATGATGACAATTCCAGCACTCCTGATTGCCATTATTAAACAAGAATTGAAAGTTGTTAAATAAGTGCCTGGTGGCTTGCAATCAGGCCAGCAAATAATTAAGGCATGGTGAGCACAGCAGAGCCAGAGATGGCTACTGCCTGGCAGGGGATACATGGCCTGTGATTCATGGTATGAATGCAGAGGGGCTTGGGTAGGCTGGTGCTGGGCAGGGAACAGTGAGTGATTTCCTGTATCACAAGACATTTTTGCACACTCTTGCCCAAAGGAGTGACTTTCAACCAATGTTCCCTGTAACAGTAGAAAACGCCACGCGGCAGTTAGAAACTGGCGCGCGGCACTCTCTTTTCATGTGCACGGACGCGCAGCCTCTGCCATTAGAAAACGCCGCGTGGAAGTTGGAAACTACCGTGCGGCGTTCTCATTACGTGCGCGGCCACGCGGCCACGCACCTTAGAGGGAACAGTGCTTTCAACCTTCCCTGCCAGTTTCCCCATTGCTTTTTCTTGTGGAAATCTAACAAGAAAGATCCCAAATGGTGATCGTGTGACCGCGGTATGCTGCAACCATCATTCGTGCAAGCTGGTTATCAGGCATCCATATTGTGACCACATGAGCACAGAGATGCTATGACAACTAGAACTTCAAGGACTAGTCATAAGTGCCATTTTAACTTTGAGCAGTCACTGAACGAATGTCAATAAACAAGGGCTACTTGTAATATCCATAGAAATCTTATCTACGACATTTGACATATTTATTTCTACATATTTAGAAATATTTTGGTATCTTTAATCCTAAACATTTAATGTATTTGTACATGTAACAAATAGTTACATGTACAGTTTAACATATAGTACGTTATATTGATCTAGTGATCTGAAAGGAAAATGTTTTTTTCCCCACCCAATTAATCTTATATACTGAACTAAATTAATCTATACCAGGGTAGACAATAACATAGAAAAATGATCCAGAATTGGCATATAAAAATAATTGATACTGTGAACCCACCATTGTAGTATCAGAAGCAAAAGGTGACTTTAATAAATGTGCATTTATTTATTTATTTATTTAATTTCATCAAGCATGTATTAGATAACATATATAAGTATAAACATAGCTATGAATACATGAAATGGGTACGAATAAAAGGGAACATTAGGACAGGGACAGTAGGCACGCTGGTGCGCTTATGCACTCCCCTTAAAGACCTCTTAGGAATGGGGTGAGGTCGACAGTAGACAGTCTAAGGGTAAAGTTTTGGGGGTTTGGGGAAGAAACGAGAGGGGAGGGGGAATGGATAAAGAAATCCAGCGGGGTGGATGAGAAGCGCAATATAAAGAGCAAGCAACCACACTTAGCAACCTCTTCTCTTTTTCACGGGCCGAGGTGGCCACTAATCAAGAAGGGGGCCTGATTCGGTGACGGGCACGCCTGCCTGCTTTCCTTTACCTGAGCTTGCCTCTGCAACAAAGGCCCAGCAGCCGGCAGTAGAGAGCGCTGCGCCGCTCGCCTGAGCCGGCGTCCACTTCCAGAGACACAGCCCCCGCCGCTTCCTTAGTTGGGGAGGAACGAGGAAGGTAGCAGAAGCGAAGCCAGCCAAGCTCCCTGACGTGCCCCTGGGAGAGCAGGCAGGTGGCGGCGCCCGGGGACCCTTCCTTCCACCAACCGAGGCCGCCCCTCATTTCCCTCTGACGCCAAAACAGCCGCTGTCCGGGGACGACTCCCCCTTTCTCTCACACATCTCCCCCTCCCCCGAGGTCCTTGTGTGCAATCCCGCTCAAAAAAGCACCGCTACAGTCTTCTCAACTTCACGGTTTGCGCCGCGACGCAGGCGGGGGTGGACGCGACGCCGAGGTGCCATTTCAGAAAAGAAAGCAAAAAAAAAAAAAAAAGGGGGGGGGGAGCGAGGCGAGAGGCTGGGTGTGCGCGTGAGAAGGAAGATGTTCCCGAAGTCTAGGGCAGAGCTAAGGTCATAAGGGGATCGGGAGGTCTCCCTCCTATCCCCCCCTCCCCCAACCTTTCCTTTCAGCCTCCCTCCCCGCCACCCCGCGTGCTTCAAACTGGGCTGAGCAGGGAGCGGCGGCGGCGGCTGCCGTTGCCTTGCAAACATTGAGAGACAGCGCCTGTCATGCTTCTGAGCAACAGCCAGCTCCCTTCTCCTCCTCCTTCTGTTGCTGTGCTGCATTGGGAATAGCCGCGTTGCCATTGAACGGCGGGACCGAGGCAAAGAGGAGCCCCGACCGAGCGCTGACAAGAGGCTTGGGCTTGCTGTTGTCTTGAGGCGAAACAAAACAAGGAGGTGGGGGGGGTACTGGTTAAGCGGGGCGTGAGAAAAGAGCCGACGCGGGAGAGAGTGAGTGTGTCAGACTACAGAAGGGGCTGAGCTCGCTTGCTTCTCTCCTTCCCACCTGCCCGAATGGCTGGATGGATCAAGAGCTGAGCCCGGCTGGCGAACAAACTTGCAAAGGCCGTCGGATGCCTTTGGGAGACGCCGCCGTGCTTGCTGGATGCCGGGACACAATTTCCGCCCGCGCCGCTTTGCACGAGGGGCGGGAGGGCGCCGAAGGCGATTGTTGGCGCGGCGGCTGCTGCTGTTGCTGCTGCTGCTAAGGCGATCCTGATGTCCGCCCCTTCCCGGGACGCAATGGCGGCGGCGGCAGATAGGAGCCCCTTGAATCCTGCCCAGGCTCGCTTAGCCTCTCCCACCATCTGATTGGATACGGCTGGGCTCTGCGTGGGACTGCGGGGCTGCTGCGAGGGCTCGGGGAAACCATGGGTTACTGCAGCGGCAGGTGCACGCTGATCTTTATCTGTGGCATGCAACTGGTAAGTGAGTAAGCTGGCTGCTGCTTTGGCTTCCTTTTAATTGTCTCTCCCGATCCCCTCCCTCCGATCCGAAGACTCCCTTGCGAAAGAAAGTGCAAAAGAGGGGTGGGGGCTCAGGGTGATAGTGCTAATGCGAGGAAAGCAGAAATTAGGAAAGATAACCTGAAGTGTGGCAATGCTGTAGGTACTTGCCAAATGGATTTCACCTGAGGACGGGGTAGATTTTTGTTTGAGATTCCGGTTCTGTTCTCTTAACTCGGGAGCGAGTTTCCTTGAACGGAGTGGGCTGTTTTCCGACTGTGGGGAGCATTGTTGTGGTGTTAAAAAGTGAGACCTCTTTTCCACTGAAGGCCCGCCAACTCAGATCTGGGATCTTTCTAAAGCTGAATGATTTTTGAAAGGGAATTGGACTTCGGGTAAATTGTCACAGAAGGTGTAGTTTAGGAAGGCATGAAAAGTTAACTTATCTTCAGGGAGGCTTAAAGCGGAGACTTGGAATGGGTTCTTCTTAATTAAAACGGGTGAACGCTTTGCGATCGTGATTATAAAGTGGTTTCAGGTGAGAGGCTGTGCTTAGGGATTAAGTAGCTATTGTTTTTAAGTGGGTGGTAAAAGCTCAGATAACCGGACCGTGTAATTTTATTGGAATGATGAAACTGCCTTGGCCACAGATTGAAAAGAAGATAACTAGCTAATCGGTCTCAGTCTCTGACCTTGTGTGTCGGAGATTCCAACTACTGTAGTTTTGCTGAATACTTTGACTGGTAAGTGAAAAGGTGTTTCAGAGATGCAGTTCCAATTAGCCAAACGGTTTGTGAAGGTACCTTGATTGAATGAATTAGGTGGAACAGGTTGTGAAATAGTTTCCTACAATTGCAATTCTGTCCTATTTGCATGGGAGTGGATGATTTGAACCTCTGCATAGAGTCTAGTTATAAATGAGTGAGAAAAGCAATTAACCTTGAGAACAGCAACAAATTTTCTAATAGTTGGTATTTAAGGTGCTTTATTTTCTCAGAATGACAGGTGGTTAAAAAGATAGTCTGGGAGAAGAAAATGGCCAATGATAGGTGCGTAGCCTAGGAAGGTGTTTCAGTGAATCTATCAACTCTCAGTTGTGTGTGTGGTATCTAAATCTTGTTCTTCAGAATAGTATTTGTTTTGCTTATTTACATGCAATTTCTTAGGGGGAAATGCTGTCTTAAAAGTATCAATATTTGCTTTTATATTAAACTGTTTGCCTACTGGTAACTATTTACCAGTAACATGTATTAGTTGGCTATTTCAAATCTTTATTTTCTTCTTTTGTTTCATGTAACCAAAAAAGTCAGTGTTCAGGACTTGTCCTATGGAATCAAGTAGAAGGATGTGTTAGTTCATTGTAACCAGATGTTTCTGGGGAAAGAAGAGAATGCTATCAAAATGCTCTATTTCCTTCTTTGTCCCAGACATCCAATGTTAGTGGGTTTGGTTTCCTTGTCTTTTTGGCTCAACATAGAAGGACCTATGCACACAACCATTAATTTATTTAAAATGTGCCAAAGTTTACTTGAGCTGAAATGGGGCATGACATAAAGTTGTACAGTTTTCCTGTTTCAAAGTTTATGAAATAGAATATAAGGCCAATTGTAAAACTTAATTCTTGAGTTCATGACATTAGTTTAGCTCTCTTGACTCCTGCTAAGCAAACCTTAATGCCATATAGCACGGATCTATTAAAAGAGAGAGAGAGAGAGAGGAGAAAACTGACCATTTGATAGTTCAATTGCTTTATATCCTTGGACAACTATATGTTACATATATGCCAAAATATTGAATACTGTTGAGAAATGTTTTCTTCCTTATTGGATTGCTTTTCATTGTTTGCTCATGAATCATTTCACTGTGACTGATCTGTGCAAGACACTGATGCATGTGAGCGTGTATTGTATTACGATGTTTATTAATTTTTGTTAATGATCCTGGAAAGGTTGAGAGAAACTTAAGACTGTTATAGACTTTACTTTTTTTCAGCATGCCCTAAGAAATTAAAAATGTGTATAGGACAGGAATCTTCAGAAACATACATACATTGATTCAGAGACATACATTAATTTATCAGGCGGTTTTAACTAATGGTGTTTTTCTGGTGAGTTTTTGCGTAGTTGCTAAGGGCATTTCAGAATTTCTGGACTGAGAAAGGCCACCTTCACAGAAAAGAGTTAAACGTATAATATTTACCGTATCCCTGTTTGTGGATTGTACAAGGCAATCTACTAATACTCTACTTTTAGACTAAATGTTTATGATGCAATAATTATATTGTAGTTCTATGGGTGGAGATCAAGAAATTATAATCTTCCACTTACATATTTTCCCACCGCATCTTCTGCCTTCTTTTTTCTTCCTGTTAAAAATTCATTAAGGGAAAAAGAAGAGCTGCAAATTGACACTTGATTGATAGTGCTGGTATGAAATCAACATACCTAGGGGTAGCAAGAGAGCTGGACCAGGTCATCTCTGCATTCCTTCCACTAACACTGCTTGCTATGTATTCAGTTCATGATCAGTTGCTGAGAAACCCACCCCTGACAAGACCGATTATAAAATAAAACATAAGAAATAAAAATAGTTAAAGACAAAGAAGGATTTGGAATTTAAAGGAGTTCAAACGTTCTCAAGTTTGCATGCAAACAGTTTATCACGATTGCACTTTTTAAAAATGTACTTCATAGTATCAAGATATTGATTGCTCATAGTTGTACAATTGATCAAAATTTTACATTTTTATTTTTTATATTTTTTTTTAAAGATAACTAATACAAACTAAAAAATTAGAATAAAAATAATGTTCAGAAAAGAAAAATAGAAAAGGAAAAATAAAAATGAAGCAAAGGAAAATAAATGTATAAACAATTTTAGTAATTAATCAACGCTTAAAATACAACAAATGATGTCTTCTTCCCATATCACCTTTTTTATCTATGAACAAATCCTTGAAACCTCCTTGTTCAGTCCTCATCAGCAAAAGTCCATTAAAGTTTACTAGAGATAATATATCTATTTTAACCTTGATCAAATAAATCAACTTCATCATTCTTCCCTTTACTATTAACAATCTTGATCTATTACTGTTCAAGTAATAGCCTAGAATTTGATTTCTTTTTTCATTTTTGTCTTTGTCCCTTATCACAACATTCTTCAGAGCGATAACAAGTCTCTTTTGTAAATCTGATAAAATTATCTAGGTCACCATCTTGGTTTGTTATTTGTATATCCCTTTTAATTATTAAGACATCAGTTGATTTCATTTATATATTCAATATAGCATCTTTTCCTATGTAATTGTTGTAACCTGTCATTTTAAAATCCACTTTCAGAACAGTCTCAATCTTGTCATAGTCTCTCTAGAGAGCCAGACATTCTTAAAATCTTTCAGTATGTCTAATTTTATAATATTTTACCTCCTTTTTTATTGGTCACATTTAGTCAAATTAGTGACATTTCAGTATTCTTCTTTTAATTGTAATCTTTAATTCCTTCTAGTTCTTCCGATTTACAACCATTCATTTAAAGAACATTAAAAGTAATGATGGTGCTTTAAAAAGTGACTTATGACTGGTCCTTGCATTTACGACTGTTGTAGCATCCATGTGGTCACATGATCAAAATTTGCTAACTGGCATGTATGTACGATGGTTGTAGCATCTTGATGTCATGTGATCTGCATTTCCGACTTCACCAGAACTTCCAACAAGCAATGTCAATATATTTTTTTTTATATATAACTAATACAAACTAAAAAATTAGAATAAAAATAATGTTCAGAAAAGAAAAATAGAAAATAAAAAATAAAAATGAAGCAAAGGAAAATAAATGTATAAACAATTTTAGTAATTAATCAACGCTTAAAATACAACAAATGATGTCTTCTTCCCATATCACCTTTTTTATCTATGAACAAATCCTTGAAACCTCCTTGTTCAGTCCTCATCAGCAAAAGTCCATTAAAGTTTACTAGAGATAATATATCTATTTTAACCTTGATCAAATAAATCAACTTCATCATTCTTCCCTTTACTATTAACAATCTTGATCTATTACTGTTCAAGTAATAGCCTAGAATTTGATTTCTTTTTTCATTTTTGTCTTTGTCCCTTATCACAACATTCTTCAGAGCGATAACAAGTCTCTTTTGTAAATCTGATAAAATTATCTAGGTCACCATCTTGGTTTGTTATTTGTATATCCCTTTTAATTATTAAGACATCAGTTGATTTCATTTATATATTCAATATAGCATCTTTTCCTATGTAATTGTTGTAACCTGTCATTTTAAAATCCACTTTCAGAACAGTCTCAATCTTGTCATAGTCTCTCTAGAGAGCCAGACATTCTTAAAATTAACTTCTGAGGTCATTGTTCAAAGGTATCTTTCAGTATGTCTAATTTTATAATATTTTACCTCCTTTTTTATTGGTCACATTTAGTCAAATTAGTGACATTTCAGTATTCTTCTTTTAATTGTAATCTTTAATTCCTTCTAGTTCTTCCGATTTACAACCATTCATTTAAAGAACATTAAAAGTAATGATGGTGCTTTAAAAAGTGACTTATGACTGGTCCTTGCATTTACGACTGTTGTAGCATCCATGTGGTCACATGATCAAAATTTGCTAACTGGCATGTATGTACGATGGTTGTAGCATCTTGATGTCATGTGATCTGCATTTCCGACTTCACCAGAACTTCCAACAAGCAATGTCAATGGGGGGAGACAGATTTGCTTAACGACTGCAGGAGTTGCTTAACAACCATGGTGGTTCACTTATAAACCCAGCAAAAAAGGTGGTAAAATTGGGCACAATTCACTTTGTGAATTTCAACACTTAGCGATGGAAGTTTTGGTCCCATTTGTGATTGTAAGTTAAGAATTACCTTAGTATCCAACCTTCAAAGTTTCATCATGTTTTTTAGAGAATTCAAAACAACAATATTTTCCTATGGGAAGGATTCCTATAATTAATTGCAAAATGTTATTTCAAATCCATCTGGACCCTCACACCATTTGTAACTTTCCAAAATCAAAATTCTAATCACCCTTTTGCTGATCATTCAGAAAGATTTTTTTTTAAAAATCCTTAAGCTTGTATTTAAAACTTCTTTCACTAAGGGTTGAAGGACACTCATCTGGTGCTGTAAGGCAAATTGATCCAAAGCTTCCTAATAGCTGAAAAGCAGTTAATAAGCAATATTTAGAAGTGATTAGAAAAGGAAGTATGCAAACCCAGTATCTCTTTTGAGGGCACCAAATGTGGTTTTAGCAAGATGGATATTCCCTCATCTCCTAAAGCTTTAAGACTTCCAGAGATTACTGTGTTGCCATTTCCAGTAGCAAGTGTCTGGAGCACGTATGGATAACCTCAAGTCCTCTCCTTGTCCAGAGAAGAATTACTGCAAACTCTTCATTCTCACCAGCTCTTCATTCTTTTAATAGTCATCTTCTGTTCGCCATTTCTTCCACCTAAGTGGTTACAGTATAGGTTTCTCTTTCCTTGTTGGTTTGATCTGTTTTGTTTTTGATTTGTTGTTTTTGCTTTTCTGCTCAACTGCATTTTGCTTATACTGGCTTTTACTGGTAAGTTGCCCAGAATCATTTAGTAAAATAAAATAAAGGCATTTTTGGAATAGACCAAAAGGCATTTTGGTAGAGTTATATATAAGAAATTGTCAAAAGAAGAAAAAATGCCTAAGAGCATGCTTCTGTCCATTTTGAGAATTGGGTGTGTCAAGAGAAACATAAAAAGTTGAATTTGGTAGAGATTGTACCGTAGTAAAATAAAAAGAGATGGACTCAAGAATAAATAAATGAGTGTTGAAGGAATAGAAATGAAATTAAAAATTAAGTGACCAGTACAAGAACAGTACACCAAGATGATTTGGCCACATGGAATAAATGAGAGGGAATTGTATCGCAAATTGCAAAATCCAAGAAGAAAAAGTGAATGGGTTGAAAGGGGGGGGGTGTGTGGGTAAGATACAGTTGAGGGAGTGAATCAGATTTTCAAAAAAGGGGAGAAGCTAAAGAATAAAAGGCAATGTATGAAGTGGTGCATGAGCCTAGTAGAAGCTGAGATGGCTTGTAAGACTAGATGAATACTATAGTGAATGATGTTGATGTGAACTGGTTTTAGTTAATAGTCCCTTCTCCTTTTCTTATGCCTTCCCCCCCCCCTTGATTTAATATTTCTTTGTTCTTTTCTGGGTTCTCTGTATTGTTACTTATCCTGAAAGAGAATAGATTGATAAGGTTATGGTGAGCTTGTCTTTTTTAAGTAGAGAAAATGCTAGCCACTGACATCATCTATCTCTATCATCTCTCTCTATCATCTCTCTCTCTCTCTCTCTCTCTCTCTCTCTCTCT